>JASTWQ010000529.1:0-125096 GCA_035220615.1 Leptothorax acervorum | reverse complement strand
CATAGATTGCTGCAGTTACCTGTTGAACATGGTCAGACTCCTAAGTATAAACAATTAGCTCCACACGTTTTGAAAGTTTTACGGGCAGATCTCAAAGATGTTATTCTTATTATAATTGATGAAGTGTCAATGATATCTAATTTAACTTTGATGTATATAAACTTGCGTCTATGTGAAATATTTGACACCTTTGACGAGGCTTCGTTTGGTCGAAAGCATATTCTTTTATTTGGAGATCTGCTTCAATTACCTCCTGTACGTGAAGATTTTGTCTTTGTTTCATTATCGAACGAAGAACTTGGTAAATATATTGGCAGTATGGGGACTACAAAAAACATTTTGTGGGACGAATTTGAATATGATGAATTGACGATCAACATGCGTCAGCAAGGAGACGGATCTTATCGTGAATTACTCTCGAGAGTTCGTATTGGTTTATTGACAAAATCTGATTCTGAGATTCTTGAGAAAAGAAAAATATCTTTTAAAGGCGAGTCTTTCGAAACAAGATTATACGAATTGTGTGATTTTATTGATAACTTGCCGTCTGATACCGTTTGTTTACTGCCTACTCGTCATATGTGCGATGTTCTTAACACTGCAATGTTAAGTCGTATTGCTTCAAGAGAAATATTATTAATTGCTGAAGATACATTGGAATGTAGAAATAAATCTGTCAGACAAAGAGTAGCAAAGAAATTGACGGATAATGAGGATGATAATACTACAACAGCTGGGCTTTCAAAACAAATTGCAATTAAAATTGGAGCGAAAGTTACGATAAGACGCAATATTGATGCCAGTTTGGGCCTCGTAAATGGTACAATTGGTACAGTTATTTCTGTTGTGCAGGATACATCTACTGCTTATGTAGAAAAGATTAAACTTCTTTTACCGTCTGGTTTGGAGTATTTTATTGAAAGAGTAAGTGTCAAGTTTCAAGTATTGCATGTATCCGATACAGCATATGTTATCAGAAAACAATTTCCCATAACTCCGAGTTATGGCATAACCGTTCATAAAAGCCAAGGATTAAGCTTGCAAAACGCTATTATGGATATAGGTAATTCTGTATTTAGTTGTGGTCAAGTATATGTTGCGCTGTCCCGAGTAACATCTCTGGATGGATTGTATTTAATTAACTTTGATCCTTCATCTGTAACAGCAAGTGAAACAGCTATTATCGAATATAATCGGCTAAAAAAAAAATTTCTGCCACAAGCACAAACGATTACTATTTCAAAAAAACGTTTCCGAAAAGTAAAAGATATTCCGTGGACATTTTCGAAAATGATCAGTTTTGTTCAAGAGTCAGATCAACAAGCTGGACAGAGTACAGATTTGCAAAAAATTGTGGAAAAAAAGATACCTGTTTTGCAAAATGAAGATAAAGTTTCATGCTACGCAAATTCAGTACTACAATGTTTCTTTCAGTCAAGTATTATCAGGAAAGTGTTGCTTAAAGTTGATACGGATGAATTATGTATACTAGCGCATAAATATGACCAACGATTAGATATAGATAATTTGAATGCTGATAAAATACGGACAAAGCTAGGAGAGCGTTTTACGAGTCGTGATGGCGAAGAACCGAAAAAACGAGACGCTCTCGAATTTCTTACTGCTATTTGTACTGAATATGATTATATAAGAAATCTGGTAGAGCATCAAGTCACTTGTACCACTCGGTGCAAATCATGTGATAATACAAAAGTTACTACTAATAACAATATAGTTGTTCCAATTTCTATTAACAATTTGAAGAAGAAAAGTTATAATCTTAATGATTTATTAAAGATTACATTTTCACATTGGTGTCAATCACATGATAAAACATGCGAACAGTGTGCAGGAAATGATATAATATTTAAAATGAATTAACGTCGACCAAGGAAATAGTTATCATTCATTTAATTTTGTTCTCATCACAGGATAATAAAGTAGTGAAAATACCACAGACGTTTAATTTAACTGCCATACCAACAACTACAGTATCGATAGCTAAACAGCAGTATAAAGTAATGAATGCTATATTTCATTATGGTGAATCTATTGAACAAGGTTGTTTTACAAGTATGTGTAGACCAGACAGATTTTGGATTGCATTTAATGATGTTGCAGTTGATGATAATGTAAAAATTATAAAAAAAGCACGATGGCCTAATGGTTCAAAAAATATTTATATATTATTTTTAGAAAAAGTTGGTAAGAAATAATATATATAAGCAGTATTATGAAATATAGATGCACATTTTATTTTTACATAATACTCGAAACCACATACACTTTGTATTTTATTACATATGTTATTGTTTTTACTAAATGCAACATAATTAATTTTCTATCAATAAATTGTATTTCCCTTTCATAATATTTTATTGTTCCAAGAAGGTTAACATTAATCACACTACATTACGATCATATATTTTATGTAGTTAAATATATACAGGGTGTAAAACTAAAGATGTTACAAACTATTATTTTCTAAAACAAGCAAAATATGAAATTTTTGTTTCTTTAGAAATAATAGTCTATAACACCTTTATTACCTTCCTACACATACTGTTTATAAGATGCGTATCACTAAAAAATGCGTGATATCTGAGCGAAATTACTTTTTTCAACAAAGTCAATAAAACCCAAGTAATACGTAATATTTATTTTTGTACCTCGTAATATAAGTAATATCTTTAATTTTTAAATAATTAATAAAAAATCCAAATGGTAATATTATTTATCTTTGCACCTCTCGAAAAAAATAAAATGGTATGTATTTTCTATGAGGCATTAAACATGTCTCTCATTTTTTATTAATATACATATCAATGACTACATTTCAATTATAAAAGACGGAGAGGGGGTGGTGGTGGGATTTTACCACTTTATAGCATTAGCATTAATCACGCTACATTTTGCGATTATATCTTATGTCGCAAAATATACACAGGATGTTAAAATAAAGGGATTATAGATTATTATTTCTAGAAAACTAAGCAAAATATTAAATTGATGTTTTCTTAGAAATATAGTGGTCTGTAACATTTTTAGCTTTACATCTTGTACAGACTGTTTATAACATATACTGTTCATATAAGATGTGTAATATTACAAAACAAAAAGGCATGATATCCGTACAAAATTACCTTTTACAAAAAGGTACAAAAAAAGACGCCAAGCACGCGTGGTGTACCTGAAAAAAATCGAAGTAATATCTTTACCTCGAAGAAATCGAAGTAATATATTTGTACCTCGAAAAAATCCAAGTAATATGTTTACCTCGAAAAAATCGAAGTATATCGAAAAAACTTAAGTAACGGGTGGTATACGTAAGACCTTTGTACCTTGAAAAATAAGATATACTGTTCATATAAGATGCGTCATATTACAAAAAGGCATGATATCCGTACAAAATTACCTTTTACAAAAAGGTACAAAAAAGGACGCCAAGCACGCGTGGTGTACCTCGAAAAAATCGAAGTAATATATTTGTACTTCGAAAAAATCCAAGTAATATCTTTACCTCGAAAAAATCCAAGTAATACCTTTACCTCGAAAAAATCGAAGTAATATATTTATACCTCGAAAAAATCCAAGTTAATATCTTTACCTCGAAAAAATCGAAGTAATATATTTGTACCTCGAAAAAATCCAAGTAATATCTTTACCTCGAAAAAATCGAAGTAATATATTTATACCTCGAAAAAATCCAAGTTAATATCTTTACCTCGAAAAAATCGAAGAAATATATTTGTACCTCGAAAAAATCCAAGTAATATCTTTACCTCGAAAAAACTTAAGTAACGGGTGGTATACGTAATACCTTTTGTACCTCAAAAAATTGAAGTAATATATTTTTACCTCGAAAAAACCTAAGCAAAAAGTGGTACACGTAGTTATCTTTGTACCTCGACAAAATCCAAATAATATCTTTATTTTAAAAAAAATACAACCCAAGTGACACATCACAAAATTGTGTTACCTTTTATTCAATCCAAGTTATTATCTAAAAGAAAAAAGAAATGATATCTGTAAATTGCGCCAATTATAAAGAAAGAATATATATGTCTCAAAAAATAATTGTTGCACTACTTTGATGAAAAATCTTTACATTGTGTTAATTAGAAAAACAATGTATAATAACAATTTTATAACATTAAAATTTTTTATTTCAATCCAACAAGGAAATGTAAGATATTTAAACACAGTTTATATTTGTATTTTTTAGTGGATATAACAATTTCATAAAATTAAAAATTTTTTAATTCAACAAGGGAAAGCAAGGTACCTAAACAATACAAAGTTTACAAGTTCATATATGTATTGTTTAATAAAATAAAACATTTAATTACAAACAATTACAGACAGAGGTCTGAGAGTTATAAACAATTATAACATTACAAAATAAACATATTTTATTAAAATTAATACATTTTTCTTGTAAAAAAAACTTGGCGTTGCTAGACCTCGAAATATAATAAAGTACTAGAATTTCAACTGAATAAGGACAACGATAAAAATAATTCAAGGAAGAATGCAATGAGAGTAATAACAATAATTATCAGCGTGTGTATGTGCGAACGAGTGATACGGGCAGTAACGGCGAGTAATGCGACTAATAATTAAGCATAGGATAAGTTTAATGTTTTAAGGCGTGCGTTAAATATTGTGAAAGCGATTAGAATTAAGTATAAGATAAGTTAACGTTTGTAAAGCGTCCGTCATATATATTGTAAAACAATTAGAATTAAGTATAGGATAAGTATAGGATAAGTTTACATATATTGTACAACAATTACAATTAAGTATAGTATAAGTATAGGATAAGTTTACATTTGTAAGGCGTGCGTTGTCACAGCGATTATGCGAAGTAGGTTTAAGATTACGTTTCTTTAGTATATAAGTTTTATTGTAAAAAAAGCTTCTTTTAATTTTAATTTGTATCTAATGTAACTCGACCTAGTACTTTATTATATTTCGAGGTCTAGCAGCGCCAAGTTTTTTTTACAAGAAAAATGTATTAATTTTAATAAAATATGTTTATTTTGTAATGTTATAATTGTTTATAACTCTCAGACCTCTGTCTGTAATTGTTTGTAATTAAATGTTTTATTTTATTAAACAATACATATATGAACTTGTAAACTTTGTATTGTTTAGGTACCTTGCTTTCCCTTGTTGAATTAAAAAATTTTTAATTTTATGAAATTGTTATATCCACTAAAAAATACAAATATAAACTGTGTTTAAATATCTTACATTTCCTTGTTGGATTGAAATAAAAAATTTTAATGTTATAAAATTGTTATTATACATTGTTTTTCTAATTAACACAATGTAAAGATTTTTCATCAAAGTAGTGCAACAATTATTTTTTGAGACATATATATTCTTTCTTTATAATTGGCGCAATTTACAGATATCATTTCTTTTTTCTTTTAGATAATAACTTGGATTGAATAAAAGGTAACACAATTTTGTGATGTGTCACTTGGGTTGTATTTTTTTTAAAATAAAGATATTATTTGGATTTTGTCGAGGTACAAAGATAACTACGTGTACCACTTTTTGCTTAGGTTTTTTCGAGGTAAAAATATATTACTTCAATTTTTTGAGGTACAAAAGGTATTACGTATACCACCCGTTACTTAAGTTTTTTCGAGGTAAAGATATTACTTGGATTTTTTCGAGGTACAAATATATTTCTTCGATTTTTTCGAGGTAAAGATATTAACTTGGATTTTTTCGAGGTATAAATATATTACTTCGATTTTTTCGAGGTAAAGATATTACTTGGATTTTTTCGAGGTACAAATATATTACTTCGATTTTTTCGAGGTAAAGATATTAACTTGGATTTTTTCGAGGTATAAATATATTACTTCGATTTTTTCGAGGTACACCACGCGTGCTTGGCGTCTTTTTTTGTACCTTTTTGTAAAAGGTTGTTATATACGTCGCCGGAAAAAGACGTTCTTCCTCTGTTAAATAGTTTGTTGCGATAAATATCACCACATGCCTCAGTGGTCGAATAGGTGAGACGCCCGCCCGGAAAGCAGGGAAGTCCAGGTTCGAATCCTGGCTGGGGTGATATTTTTTCGCAACATTTTCTTTATTACCCTATATCCCTCTATACATATCCCGTCCTTTTTCGAATATACTAACGAGTGTTAGTGGACAATTAAATTAATTTTCAATTTAATTGTGTGAGAATAGGTACTCTTTCTAGCTTTAGTTGTGGCTACGTTTAAGTCCGTAAGTAACGGCGCGTGGTTTACTAGAGTGATGATTTGTACTTAAAAATTCACGAATTTATTGGACAACCAATATCCAGTCCCGACCGAATTTGGCGTTTTTTTTAATTATTGAATCTATGAAAAGTTTGCCAATTTATATAACAGATTGGCTCTTCATGGACGAAACTGTATAAGCTAAGCGAATAGAACTGACACATTGCTTCCTCATTTTTTTCGCTTATAAAGTTTCCTTTATAAGGAATTTGCCAAATTATTAGCATATAATATTGGATTCCTCATAGAGGAAGCTTTATAAGCGAAAAAAATGATAAAGCAATGTGCAAGTTTCTAATTTGCACATTTTTTGTAATATTGGCAATATTTTCTATTTCCATTATATTTTTTAGTCTTTTCTATCCCTATTTCATATATAATCCTTAAAGATTTTATTGATTAGTTTTTGAGTTCCAGACACTTGAAATTTCGGGAAATTCATAAATTCGTACATACATAGAAGCTGGGCCTTATAAAGCTGGGCCTAATCAACCAAATCGTAAAGAATTAAGGGAAAATGGGGCAGGGGTTGAGACACAGGGCACGTTGAGCCATTGCTGGTTTGAGGAAAAGGGAGTCTTTTAGATAGGCTGCACTATCATTACTGAATGCCTTGTTTATCCAGAAGATAACATAACTAGTTTTTACAGTTAGATTATATTGTTTTGTGGTGAGCAAAAAATAAGTGTTTTTGAGTATTAAAAGTAAATTTTAGTTTTTTAAGATAAACTGAATTAATTAATTTATTATAATTGTAGAAATTTTAGATTTATTACCGACTGATAGCCTACATATTTGTGTTTAATTTGTGTTTTTGCACAGTAATCAATTGAGACACAAAACTTCTTCGGACAAGATGAGATCTTTAAAAATACCTGTATTTTAAAAGGTTGTTTCTTGTTTTAGATTTGTTGCTTATTAAAGATGGTCAAACAATGGAAAAAACCTCGTTCTTTGGTTCTTTAAATTTTTTTTTATTTTTTTACGTTTTAATATTGTTCCTATCTATACAGGGTGTCCCGAAATTCGCGAATCAAAATACCATAGCAATAAAGTTCTCGAAAAAATAAATTTAAAACGTATTTGCCACTTTTCGTTCCGAGCAGTAGTTTCTGAGATAAGAAGGTTTAAAACGTGGCCAATTACAGATTACGATTAAACGGAAGCCTGTCCGTGAGTCGCGCGTCAATAGTGTTAGTGACCGCGAACTTCACGCTCTCACAGGTATTAGACAAAAGATTGTTTGCGTGACATCCGTATAATACCGCGTGTTGCGTGTAATATTTGTTGCGAATTAGATGATGCTGTTAATAAACAACGTGTGTTTAAGCATAAATTTATCTTATTCATTACGTATTGAATATGATAAATTTATAATTCATCAGAATTATATCGCTACTAATTTGTGTATTACAATATTAATAAAAAAATTCCCGAAAAAATTATATGTAAAAACATAAAATAAATTTAGAATTAATATTTTGTCTAGACATAATAATTTAATTCTGCAATTATGTGCTTAATAACTATAGCTTAATAATAATTCGATGAATTATAAGTATGTCTAGACATAATAATAATTTCTTTTCTTTGAATATTAATTTAATTTGGTAGAATTTTTACGATGATATTAAATAGCAAAACGGCGTGCCATACATATTAATTTTTAAATGCAATTCTTAGCTTTTTCATGTATAATTAAAAAATAAAACAAAGAATAAAACGAACCATTAATCCTATTGCTAAATTAATTTTACATAAATAAAATAAACTAAGTAAACTAAGAGTTTACTACTTTTAAAATCTAATACTACCGTGTAATCTTTTATAATTTAATAATGTAATATCCCTTTAATTGAAAATTAAATTTTGTAATTTATGACTTGTTCAATTAACAATTGTTGTTTAAATTTTTAGTACATAATTGGGCCAAAATTCAATCAATTAATTCAAAAGTAAGTCACTAGCTGTAATGACAAATGGAATTACTTTACCTTAAAATTCGCATAGTTATAAATCAGTATGCACGTAAGTAGTAATATGTATGTATGAGTAGTAATATCACGTAAGTAATAATGTATAACCGGTACATTTTTGAGAGGATGAATGAATGAATGATAAGAAAGAAATAATCAAATAAATGTTTCGATATAATTAAAGACTAAAGAGAATGAAGGAATAGATGTATAAAATTAAAAAGATTAGAATTATTGTAAAGAAATACTGATTCGTATGTATGCCACTTGATTGCAATTATTTAACTCTTATTCATATTTCTTATTGATATTGTGATACACAAATTAGTAGCGATATAATTCTGATGAATTATAAATTTATCTTATTCATTACGTAATGAATAAGATAAATTTATGCTTAAACACACGTTGTTTATTAACAGCATCATCTAATTCGCAACAAATATTACACGCAACACGCGGTATTATACGGATGTCACGCAAACAATCTTTTGTCTAATACCTGTGAGAGCGTGAAGTTCGCGGTCACTAACACTATTGACGCGCGACTCACGGACAGGCTTCCGTTTAATCGTAATCTGTAATTGGCCACGTTTTAAACCTTCTTATCTCAGAAACTACTGCTCGGGACGAAAAGTGGCAAATACGTTTTAAATTTATTTTTTCGAGAACTTTATTGCTATGGTATTTTGATTCGCGAATTTCGGGACACCCTGTATATATAAAAACAAATGTCCCGACTGACTGACTGACTGACTGACTCATCAACGCCCAGCCAAAACCCCTGAACCTAGAGACATGAAATTCGAGGGGTGTATTCCTCTCATGACGTAAGCACCCACTAAGAAGGGATTTTTAAAAATTCGGCCCTTAAGGGTGTGAAAAGGGTTAAAATGTATTTTCACGGATTTGTCAATATCTCCTAGGCCCGATGAGATATCGACTTGGTTCTTGCTTACGAAGGTCACCCATACAAATGATCAAAAACGTATTTCAGGATTTTGCCCTAATCAACCTCTAAAGGGATAAATCTGAATTTAGGGGTGAATTATAGAACCCTTCGTATCTCCTGTAAATTAATTAATTAATAGCATTTTTTCGGTTGTTATACTCAGCCCAACAATTATTTTTAAAAAAATAACATTTGCTTCCGTATTCCACAATAAATTTATTAACAAAAATAATTTTAAGGACCGTAGGGGAAAGTGGGAGAATTGCAAACATCTAAGAAAAAAGTTAAATAAAGCCGACGATTATTTATCAATTATAGAAGTCTGCATTTTAAATGATACTCCAGTTATTTGGCTTTAAATTACGATAATTAATATTAATATTTATTTGCCATTCGGAGTTACCCGCCGCACGCGGAGCAATGCCGAATCGTAGCTGGGGTAATTACAAACGGGTTTTGCTTATTGTTTAAAATTATAATTTAGGTAAATCTATATATATAAAAACAAATGTCCCGACTGACTGACTGACTGACTGACTCATCAACGCCCAGCCAAAACCCCTGAACCTAGAGACATGAAATTCGAGGGGTGCATTCCTCTCATGACGTAAGCACCCACTAAGAAGGGATTTTTAAAAATTCGGCCCTTAAGGGTGTGAAAAGGGTTAAAATGTATTTTCACGGATTCGTCAATATCTCTTAGGCCCGATGAGATATCGACTTGGTTCTTGCTTACGAAGGTCACCCATACAAATGCTCAAAAACATATTTCAGGATTTTGCCCTAATCAACCTCTAAAGGCGCAAATCTAGATTCAGGGGTGAATTATAGAACCCTTTGTGTCTCCTGTGAATTAATTCCTATGTATTTTTCTTTCGGTTCTTATACTCAGCCCAACAATTAATTTTAAAAAGATAACTTTTGCTTCCTTATTGCACAATATGGTTATTAACGAAAATAATTTTAAGGGTACGGGAGAGTGGAAGAATCGCGAACATCTAAGGGAAAAGTTAAATAAAGCCGACGATTATTTATCAATTATAGAAGTCTATTTTAAATAATACTCCAGTTATTTGGCTTTAAATTACAATAATATTTATAAATTTTCAACATGAACTACAATTTTAAACGAAAAGCAAAACCTTGCCATTGGGAGTTACCCGCCGCACGCGGGACAATGCCGAATCGTAGCTGGGGTAATTACGAACGGGTTTTGCTTATTGTTTAAAATTATAATTTATGTTGATAATCTGCCTTGAAAGAATCCAAGTAATATCTTTACCTTGAAAAAATCAAAGTAATCAAGATACCCGGTAGTGTCTCGCGCCAAGTACGCGCGGAGCGAGACCGCCGTGGCTCTATTAACGCGACGCAACGAGTTGCGAGTACCCGAGATTTTGAGATCTCGATAACTAACGAACGGATTAAGTTTCAACTAGGCTTAATGGATAGCTTGGACTAAATTCGTATAACAAAAGTGTTTTTATTTTTCCGCTACGTGCCCTACAAGCGGAGATATTGCGATGCAAAACTCGAAGCTAAAAATTTACAATTAAGAAACGTCGTTCTCCGTTTGCTTTGTTTGCCACTGCGGCCCCCTTCGCATCCCCCCACCCAACCCTGTACAGAGTGGACCTCGCTTTAACTTACAAAGCATACTTTTCATATACCAACTAATCTCTGCTTTAACAAATTATTTCTGCTACAGATATTAAGCGTCAAAGTTAACAAAGCAGAAATAATTTGTTAAAGCAAAGAATAGTTGGTATATAAAAAGTACATATTTATATAACAACTATTCATCGTACATATAAATATGTACTTTTCATATAACAACTATTCTCTGCTTTAACAAATTATTTCTGTTTCGTTAACTTCGACGCTTAATATCTGTACAGCACATTCTCTGCTATAATAAAAAGACTGTTCAATATACAAACGATTCGCTGATTTAAATAACTCTCCTTCGTTCATACATCGTCAAATATAACTTTGACACTCGGATTACCGCATTCTTTGATGCAACGGCTGAAATCTTTCAGATTCCTAATGATAGTGTTGAATAAATTATCATCAAACGTTTATTTTTGTATTTGTTACTAGCCTAATACCCGTGCTTTGTTACGGTATTTAATTATTTTAAATCGATTTTGACTCCAATAAACTTTCGTTTGATTGTAATAAACAATATTATCTCATGACATAATAAAAATGAATTAAAATTATGTTAGTGTTTGTTCGTACTTTTGCTCCAATTATATTGCTTCAGATTTAAATTTCTTCATCGTATTGTTCATTTCCTCTGTTGTCTATGTACCAACTCATGTCTACAATGGGGCGAGAAGTCCTCCGGGGCGAAGCCCGGGTAACCAGCTAGTCTAATATATGTATATACAAGGTGTCCCATTTTAAATGCCGCAGGCAAATATCTCGAAAAATATTGAAGATTAGACTAAAGTTGCATGGTTTGATAGGGGCCACATTTTTTTTTTTTTTTTTTTTGACGCAGGAGAAATCTTCAACTACTGGGATCCCTGGGGCTCGAGTCCCAGGTTTACCCAGTAGCCTTTCCGGGGAGAGGCATAAGCGGGGGGAGTGTGGGATTGTATAGCATGCACATCGCTCACGATATTGCATGCATACCCTGCCCACTAAAACTCCTGCGGATGTCCCTCACGGCGCTCGTTGTCATAGGGAGCCCCGGGAAACGCACTGATTCTTCCGGGGCCCCCCAGCGCCAGGCCCAGACTTGGGCGCCAACCCGGGAGACGCCGCCGGAGTCTCCCCCGGCTCTTTGGAGCCGCCTCCTGAGACCACCGCGGCGGAATGAGGGGACATCCACCCAGACCGCCGCCCCTCTAGCAGGGGTGGGTTATGCTGCGGGCGTGCGGTAAACCCCGCCCGCACGCCCGCTCCACCCCCGCGGTCCCCCCTTTAGTGTTTGAGGTTGGGACCCGTACGTACGGCCGTTGGCCGGCGTCGCCGACGGCAACGGCCTCCTCCCGTTCCGAGGGGGGGGGGGGGGCGAAGGGGGGAGAAGATGCTCCCTCCTGTGCGCACTAACTGTGCCCTTCTCCCCCCCGGCACTGTCATGTGCTCTCCTTCCCCCCGAAACCGGAATCGCGACGGGGGGGGCCGTTCCTGGGCCTGCGCCGTCGTAAAAAAATATCGCCGCCGCCGTGGTGGCGGCGGCGGTCTGCGGCCCGGACCCACCCCGTCGCTCCAATTGCTGTCACTAGAGGGGGGTGGTGCTTCCCCCCTCCTGACGCATTCGGCTGTCTCCTTCTGCGACATGACTGCGCCGCAGAAGGAGACGAACGCCCTCCATTTGACCTCGCCCTCCTCTCCCCCGGTCACCGCCGCGGCGATGATGGTCGGGAGGGCGAGGTCGTCTCCTACACTTGCCCGGAGGACACGGCGCTGCTCCTCCCACGCTGGGAAAAACTCCAGCGTATGCTGCGCCGTGTCTGCCTCCTCCGGGCAGTGATGCGGCAGCGCGTGGTGCGCTCCTTCCTGATTCGGCACAGGTAATCACCGAAGCACCCATGCCCGGTGATCACCTGTGCCGTGTGGAACGTAAGGCCTTTTCCCTTACGCTTCACCCACTCCCCTAGGACCGGCCGGATGGCCTCCCTGACCCTCCTGCCCCACAGTTGGGGGTTCGCGAGGAACTTCTCCCAATCTCGCAGGAGGGTCGCTTTGGCCTGGAGCTTCAGCGCCCTCTTAACCCTCGTCGTGATGACACCCCCCCGTCCCTGATCGCCTTGGTCCGCGTATACACGCGTGTATGTGACCTGGCGATCAGGTGAATCGGGGGGATTCCGGCGAGGGTAGTCGCCCCCACGTGTGACACGGTCCGGTAGGCCCTGGCGGCTCTGTTGGCTATAAGCCTCTGGACCGCCGCCAGCTGCCCACCAAGGCGGGCATTGCTGCCCACCTTTTCCTCCCACACCGGTGCTGCGTACAGCAGCACCGAGTGGACCATAGCCACGTAGAGGCGACGCTGATAGGGGCCACATGGTGAAAATATGGACTTGACCTTGAGTGATCTTCTCAAGGCCAGGTCAATGTGATCGTTGTTTCCTTAAATGAAACCCCCCATTTTTTATGGCATATTCTTGTAGCCCTTATCGGGACGTTTTCAAATCACTATAATAAAGCTCTCTTTCGTTGAGAATTTCCTGAGATATTTCAAATTTTGTCATGATATTCTTAAAACGAATTGGGAACTTCGCGTCGCCAGCAAATAATAATAAAAAGTTGTGTTTTTAAACGACCCAACTGGCCATATTTATTAATAAATTCACAACGTTTCGGCCATGGGTTGTGGCCCTTCTCAAGTGACAGTTAGTTATTGCAGACTTTACATTGGTAATTTGTCTGAAAGGTTCGGAATTATGAACTACACAATACAATAAAATAGAATTCGGTATTTATGCATAAACGCGACTCCCTCTCCGATTTGGTTTATTTTTTAATATGTTGTTGGAGATGTCTTCCCGAGTCATTTCATATATATATATATAAGGGTCGGACTCAAATAGTTTCGGAGATACAGGCTGAGAAAGGATAAAAATAATAAATACAAAAATAAACGTTTAATGATGATTTATTCAACACTATCATTAGGAATCTGAAAGATTTCAGCCATTGCATCAAAGAATGCGGTAATCCGAGCGTAAATAGACCAATAGACTCACTTTGAAAACATAAACAAACAGGCTATACTACACAGGGACTTCCACGCAAATCAAGATCCACTCCCACTACTATTCATCGTACATATAAATATGTACTTTTTATATACCAACTGTTCTCTGCTTTAACAAATATGTGCTTTCTAAGTTGAAGCACATACAAAGCACATACTTATAAAGCGCGCCACTAACCTATAGGTTAGTGACGCGCTTTACAAGTATGTGCTTTGTAAGTTGAAGCACATACAAAGCACACACTTGGTTGAAATCTTTCAGATTCGTAATGATAGTGTTGAATAAATCATCATTAAACGTTTATTTTTGTATTTATTATTTTTATCCTTTCTCAGCCTGTATCTCCGAAACTATTTGAGTCCGGCCCTTATATATATATATGAAATGACTCGGGAAGACATCCCCAACAACATACTAAAATATCAAGCAAATCGGAGAGGGAGTCGCTTTTATGCATAAATACCTAGAATTCTTACAATAAAAAATAATAAAATAAAATTCTTAAAAGTCTGCGCGTCAAATAAGTAAAAATAGCGCGGACATCGAGATGATCAAGAAAACTCGTGTTAAAAAGCACGTCCGTATCACTCCATGACTCACAGCTGAATGTTCAAAGTTAAACCGTTAATGTCAAGGAGTTATAAACAAAGAGAAATAAAATAATAAACAGTCAGAGAATTACGTGGTCCTTATTAATCTGTTATAGATCACGTTTAAATTATCCGTGTCTCTCTGTAAATTAATCGTGTCGTGAAATTTCTTGATGTAAAACATTTCAGCTACTTCTCTTTTTTTGGTGTATTTCTCCTTATGTAAAATCACAGGTTTGCACCAATTAAAGTCATGATCATATGTAAGGCGATGTTTGCTAACCACAGAGCGATTGCTTTCGTGCTTTTTAATGTCAGCCTGGTGTTCTTTAAACCTTGTCTGAACGTGTCTCTTAGTTTGTCCAATGTATGTCGCATTACAATCACCGCAGTCTAATTTATAGACAACTTCGGTTTGCTCAGTATCACTCAATTTATCCTTCCCTCTTTTAATAATGCAATCAAGTTTCTTCGGCACAGTGTAGAGAACTTTAAAGTCACAACTTTTCAAAACTCTACCTATATCTCCGCTAACACCTTTAATATAAGGAATGGTTATTACATTATCCCCGGGTTTCAGCCAAGGCGGATGATCAGAGTCATTACTATTATTACCGCGGTTTTTTAATATATTAAGTCTGTCTTTAATATGCTTATTAATTATATGAACTGGAAAGCAATTATTCAACAGAATTTCTGTTATTATTTGAACGTTAGCATTATGAAAGCGTTCGTCCGATAATAAAATAGCATGGTCTACAAGATTAATAATTGTATTGATTTTGTATTTATGTGGGTGGCTAGAAAAGTAATTAATATACCTGCCCGAGAACGTCGGTTTGCGGTACCAGTTAGTTATCAATGTGTTGTTTTCTCTATGCACTGTTACGTCCAAGAAACTGATTGCATCATTTTTTTCGGTCTCGTACGTAAATTTCAATCGAGGGTGATAATCATTAAAAATCCTAAGAATCTCGTCAAGCTCAGTCCTGAGAACTACCGCAAAAACATCGTCCACGTATCTACGGAAGATGCGCACTTTAAATTTTAACAGTTGCAGGCAGCGTGTCTCTAGGTCATCCATACCAATGTCCGCTAGGATCGGTGAGAGCGGAGATCCCATAGGACTGCCAAAAATTTGCTCATAAGCCTGCCCATTAAATTTAAAGCTGGTAGAACTTAAAACCAGTTCAATGACGTATAAGAATTGTGCTAAGCTGAGTGAAGTGTGTTTGGCGACATGATCCCATCTTTTCTCAATTCCACGCAAAACCAATTCTTTTGGGATGTTGGTAAAAAGTGCTGTGACGTCTAAGGAAATAAGTATTTCATCGGATTGTATTGACGAATTGTTAATCCTAGTCACAAAAGACCAGCTATCTTTTATGTAAGATTTTGGTTTTAGTAAAGATTTGTGTAAGATGTC
The DNA here is from genome assembly GCA_035220615.1 of Leptothorax acervorum. Taxonomy (NCBI): domain Eukaryota; kingdom Metazoa; phylum Arthropoda; class Insecta; order Hymenoptera; family Formicidae; genus Leptothorax; species Leptothorax acervorum. Next base: position 109,153 of record JASTWQ010000529.1, on the reverse strand, counting down.
GTGTAAAAGGCTAGCAACGTTATATAAAGGGCTACCTAGAGCAGATACTATAATATGTAGCAGGAAGCCTGGCTTATGTATCTTTGGCAGTCCATAGCACCTAGGGAGATTACCATTTGTGCAATTAAGTTGCATGTACTTATATTCATTAATGATGTCATTGTCAAGCCATGATTTGACAAGGTTATTAAGCTTGGTCGTTATTTGTCTAATCATCTCGATGTCCGCGCTATTTTTACTTATTTGACGCGCAGACTTTTAAGAAATTTATTTTATTATTTTTTATTGTAAGAATTCTATTTTATTGTATTGTGTAGTTTATAATTCCGAACCTTTCAGACAAATTACCAATGTAAAGTCTGCAATAACTAACTGTCACTTGAGAAGGGCCACAACCCATGGCCGAAACGTTGTGAATTTATTAATAAATATGGTCAGTTGGGTCGTTTAATAACACAACTTTTTATGATATTCTTAATACAAAATATGAAATATCTCGTAAAGAATTCACTTTTCGATGACTTTACCTTCATACTTTTATATGTAAAATAATGGAAGGAATAGATTGTAAAAAAACAGAAAAAATAAAAGTGTAAAAGTATGAAATATCTTGCAAAGTATTCACTTTTCTATGACTTTATCCTTATACTTTTATAAGTAGAATAATAAAAGAAATCGAATAATAAATATTATTATTCGATTTTTTTCATGGCTTTCATGGCTTTCATGGCTAAATATTATTATTCGATTTCTTTCTATAACTTTATCCTCATAAAAGTATGAGGATGAAGTCATAGAAAAGTGAATAATTTGCAAGATATTTCATATTTTGTATTAAAAATATCATAATAAAATTTGAAATATCTCAAGAAATTCTCAACGAAAAAGAGCTTTATTATAGTGTATTGAAAACGTCTCGACAAAGCCCAGCCAAAATAGTCACGTCGATCCGACGTCAAATAGACGTCTAGAGCTAACATCTATCTACCATCTACGTTTAATCTAAATTAAGATCTATATAGACTGCGACCCGTTTTTCCGCGAGCTCGCCACTCGCGGGGGCGTTGCCGCAAATTAATACTCCTATCGGTAAATCGCGAAAGAGATCACGCGAGGATTGGGCGCCAGGTGCGATTACGCGCACCACGTTTCAATCAGCTTCTCATCCTTGCACGAACATAATCGTCGCGATGTCGTACGATCTCAGAGCGAGGTTCGTGAGTTAGTTAGGGGAAAGAGGGGAGGGAGCGTAGCGCAGAAACACAGAAACACACGCGGGGTCATACGCGACCACACATGCATACCCGAAACGCGAAGTATTCCGCACGCATACACGGAACACGAAATCTTACACACATATATCCGAAACGCGAATAACGCGAAACAGCACACAAGCATACACGAAACGCAAAATATACGTGGGTCGTCACGCAGATATACGACCCCGATGCACACCACGCGACACGCGATGCACCCACATACGCACAATCGCCCCGCGCGGGCACGCGGGTCGCTACCTAACGCGACACCCGATACACGCAAAACCACTCGAACGCGCCCGGCGCGTGATCGTCTCCCGATGCTCTCCGGCGCAATTAACACTCTTCTATGCGACCCTAATTACTCGAGGCACGCGGTACAACGGACGGACACGAGATCACACACACAACGCGCGTGCGGAATTCGACTCTCAAATACGCAATACATTCACGCGATGACTGCCGGTTGCGACGGAATTCCCGAGGAGGGCGAAAGCACGCACTAACGCGATCCGCTCTCGGCCGGCCCGATCAACGTCTTTTCGACGCCTCGTTACACGCGGTATGCACGGTACTCTTCCGGGAATCTAATCACGCACTACCCGCAATCGGCGAACACGAGGGCACCGGCCGCGAGCGGAATCACTATATTTCACGCTGTATACCGGGGTGGCGGCCTTACAAAAATTCTCGCAGCTCGGATCTCCAGTCGATGGTCGGGGCGGGTGGTCGATCCCGTGGCTCACGCGACAGTGCGTATCCTGCGGCCCGGCGGAATCACGTCGGGCCCTCGCGCCCGCGTACCGAGCCAGCTCCTCGTCCCGTCCATTCGCGCCACATCCTGTCGTCGATTTCCTTGTTTCCCGGTCCGCTCCACCGGCCCGCGGTATTCAAACGGGCATTACAGGGGTGAGTCCGGCTGTTCGTGCCGCGACTCCCGCAGCTGGCGTCCGGCGGGCCCGGCTGGCCAGGCTGGCCAGGCCGTGACAACGCCGACGGGTGCACTCTCGTGTCCGGCGGAGGCGGCGGGGCCGTCCGCCCGCTCCTGGGTGGCGGCACAGCGCATAGCGTGGACCTCCGCGGGATGTCCCCCCCCCCCCTGGAGCGTCTTTGTTTTTCCTTTGGCGACGGTATGGTTCGGGACGGGCGCGGCGGCTCGGCGGTGGGCCCGGGCGTGACCCGCCTGTCGGCCACCTTGTCTCCTTCGCCCTCTCGACGGCTCCCGCTGGTCCCGCGATGCGGCTTTATGCCGTTACATGGTGCATTCGGCATCACCCCGGCTGCAAGAACTCTACATATTTATTAGTATTATTTGCCCCCGCTCGGGCCACGCTACTCCCGACTTCACCCTCGGCCGAGCTCCGTCCGGGAGGAGGACGTGACTCTTGTCACGTCACAAGACCTAAAAACTGTCCATATTTAGATGTCTAATCGATCTAAGATTTCGACGTCTTACCGACGTCTTATTGATATGTTATCGATGTTAGTTACATGCGCTCAAATAGGATAATTTTAATTTAAGATTTGAAGAAATATAATATTGTTGCACATTTGAAAAAGTTTTATAATATTTGAAAAACATACCTTACTTTGGAAAATATAGTTTTATATATTTATATCATCACAGCAATGTTGCCAGCGAAGATATGTCTCGTGGATGTCATGATTTTGCTTCGCCTGGACCTGCTTATATTCACCCTCAACTGAAATTTACTTACTTTTTTTTTTTATTGACAGAAAAGGAAAAGCCCCTAAGCACAAGCTTATCGGGCTGAACTAATACAATAGGTTGAAGAAAAGTGATACAGAGACAAAAGGAACTTATACAATACGACGAGCGCTTGTAAATTAACGCACAATATACTAGTGACTAGCGCAGCTTAACCAATAAGGAACTTATATCTTATCTAGGGAGTTTAACCTAAGATAGGGAATTGCTAGAACTTCCGTACAAAGTTTGTCACTGCCTGTACAGGGTGCTTCTGCAACATACACATCATTATGTCGGGTTGCCTAGCTGCTTACCGACAGGGGCATGCTTTACTGAGCTTGTAGAATAAGATCAGAATGCAAGTTCGGCGTAAAGTGAGTAAAGTGAGATTAATTTTTACCACTCTATTATAGTGTATAATTATAAAATTTGATAATATAAATAAAATTAATACAGAAACACGGTAAAAACGTTTTGTATTTGAGTGGATTTCTACCTGTGTAGAAATTGTGTTAAATTTTTAATATATTCTTATGTTAATGTAAGATATTGTCGTTGTGTTATTTTGACTTTTCTGCGTGGAATTGATATTCACTGTTCCTGTGAGTTAAAATAATACAATTTATATATAAATAAAAAATTTTTGGTGACATGTTACATTTTTGTGTTAAATTTTCACATATTACTTGTGTTAAATAATTGTCTTCATATTACATATTTGTCTCCTGTTAAATTAACATAAAAATTAGAATGGATAAATTGAAACATGCGAAATATGTTAAATTTAACACACAATTTTTTACTGTGTGATAACAAAAATACAAGGAACAAATTTGAACAATTCTTTATTTTAAAATGCTTACAACAAATGTTCAATATGACTACCATTTTGTTCTAAACATAAAGCAATTCTGCGCATAAAATTTTTTCTCACTCGTTGAAGCATAAGAGGAGTGATCTCTGCACACGCGTTGCGAATTCTATTTTTTAACGCTTCTACATTTTCCGGCAGAGTTTCATAAATTTTATTTTTTAAAAAGCCCCATGCAAAAAAATCCATGGGCGTGAGATCCGGGGAGCGTGGTGGCCACTCTTGAGGACCATGAAGTCCGATCCATCTCTCAGGAAATTTTTGATGCAATATATTTCTCGCCACAATAGAAGTATGGGCGGGATGTCCATCTTGTTGGAATGTCATTGCTAATCGTGTAGCCAGTGGCACATCCTCGAGGAGTTCATCAAGCCGATGGAGAAGAAAATTTGCGTAATAATTTGCGTTCATATTACCCTCAATAAATTCTGGACCAATAATATGATCTCCTACAATTCCAAGCCACACATGCACAGTCCATCTACCTTGAATATTTATGTCCCTTATGCAGTGAGGATTGTGCTCTGCATAGTGATGCTCATTGTGTCTGTTTATACATCCATTGCTTCCAAAAATTGCTTCGTCAGACCAGAGAATGTTTTTCAAAAATATATCATTTTCGATATCATTCAAATCCACCTGCGTATGAGTAATTTAGATAATATCAGTAAGGCCCACATGATTTAAAATCAACGAATTAAGGAAGAGCATAGAACCGTAACAGGATGTTCGTGTCAAATAATTTTTAATACGAATTTTTCTAATATTTATTCCAACACAATAAAAAATGTGTATTTGTATTGAAAACAGTCCACTTACGATCTTGTTAATATTTTTGTATTAAGTAATCAACATATTCATGTGTAAATTTAACACATGTTTGCTATGTTAACTAAACTTAACAAAAATAAAATGTAAATTTATTAAAATAATTTAAAAAATATATTAAAGTAACATAATTTACACATATTTATTAAATGTATTAAAATTTACAGAAAAAGAATATTGATAATGTAAAAGATATGTAAAGAGTGTTGTAAAATGTAAAAAGAACATTTCTTATATGTTATTCTATCATAAAAGTTATGTTAATTATACACCCAATTAATTTTAAATTGCGATCAAAATTACATTTCTTTTTTGTTGAAATATTAACATAGTATTAGTGATATCATTTAACACATCCATATCATGTTAAATTAACACAAAAATGGACCGTTTGGGACATGTAATTCATGTTAAATTTAATACAAATGTGAACTAACTGCGCGCCAACTATTTGTTGAACTTAAAACACAGCCATTCGTTTGGAACAGAAAGATCTGTTTCAAACCTTGGCTGAGGTGATATTTTTTGGCAATAAATTTCTTACAGTTCTTCTACATATAAGATGCTTATTAGCATAAAAAGATAAATTGTTTTTTTTTCAATTATACGTACGGGTCTTTCTGCTCGGCGCGCAGTCAGCTGGAATAGATAGATATTAGAGAATTTGTATTAAAAATTAATCGACACAAACGTCCTGTTACGGCTTTTTGCCCTTTCTTAATTTGTTGAGTAATTTAGTATAAAATTGACGATACAAGCTCGTAAATGGCAACAACGTCTGGCTTTTCTACAATTGCTACAAAAGAATTAAAAATACATTTTTAAACAAACTTACGTGGTCAATGAGCCAGTCACAAAAATTTATACGTCGTGGCATATCACCAGGTTTAAGTTTCTGTGTTGTATGTTGTTTAAATGGATGCCAACCCAGGGAATGTTTAATAATTTTGTGAGTGGTAATATGGTTCATATTTAAATCTCTGGCAATTGCTCTTGTGCTTGTATGGGGATTTGCCATAAGAGCTTGTTGAACAGCATCAATTGTCTCTTGTCTCCTCTGCGGAACATGGATGCGTCTGGTGGGTTTATAATATTGTCCATTTGTTTTCAATCTCTTACAAAGACGGTGAAAGAAAGCATGGTCCGGATGTCGTCTATCTGGAAACCTCTGAGCGTAAAGTGCAGCTGCGTACCTTTTATTCTTTTGACACTCGCCATAAATAAGAATCATGTCCGTTAATTCTTTATTCGAATAATGATTTCTTTCGGGTTCCATTATATCTTATCTTGAATATGACATGTAGTACTACTACGCCATTATCCAACTTCTATCAAACTTTTGTTTGACAATTGAAAGCTATGAAGCGGTGGGAGGGAGGAGTGCGGGAAAGGTAAGAATCCAAAGAATAACATATTGCTGGCGCTAAAACTATTAAAATGCACAGCTAACGAACATGATTCTTATCTATAATGAGTCAAGAAAATAAAAAACAAGCAACTGCATTTTGCGTTCATAAATTTTTGAACTATATAACAGGCTAAAGTTTCTCTGCCTTTGTAATAAATTTAAAATATCATGGATTATTATATAAATTCAGCAAGCCAACGTGGATGTTCTGAAGAGGAGACAGCAGACATTGATGCTGTTCAACAGGCTCTTATGAGCCTATTATAATCCTCATACAAACACAAGAGCAATTGCCAGAGACTTGAACATAAATCATGTTACCGTTCATAAAATTATTAAACATTCCCTAGGTTAGCATCCATTTAAACGAAATACAATACAAAAACTTATACCTAGCTTCAATAGAAAAAAATTTATAAATGATAAAATCTTGAAATTTGTAATCTGCAATTAAATTTTTGTGAATAACCTATTAAACATATAAATTTGTTTAAAAATTTATTTTTAACTTTTTGTACTAACATAGTAGACGGTTTTGCTGTTTATCAACTTGTGTCGTCAATTTTATATTTGTTCGGGAATCGCGAAACATCTTATATGTTAAATTGCGATCATCGACCCGCATTCCTCGCCGTGTTGTCGTTTCACGTGTTTACGCGCGAGACCTTGTCAGCGCCTGGAGTTCCCCCGAATTTCCACGAAAGCCAGCTCCGTTTCTCGAAAATAATCGCGTTATTTCTCGAACTATCTTCCCCCTCCTCGCGCGTTCTAGCGACCGCTCCGAAATTCAGCTGACATACCGCTCGCGCTCAGAAGCCTTTGTACCGTTGTAACGAACGAATAAAAGTCGATACCATTATACAGCACATCCGAATAAACGTCGTTTTCTCGATCCTACCGATCCTAATTACCTTGACTGCCGGGTCTTCTTACAAGGCTGTACCAGCCCACCGCGCTCAACGAACGATACCCGGTCGCGAGTGCACAATATTAAAATATTCAGTTTATACAGGTGGATTTTAATAATGCCGAAAATAATGCATTTTTGAAAAATTCTTTCATCTATTTTTAACAAAGCAATTTTTACAAGCAATCAATGTATAAACAGACATAATGAGCATCATTATGCTGTGCGCAATCCACATAAAAGAAATATTCAGAGCATATGGACTGTGAATGTATGGTTAGGAATTATAAGAATTAAAATTATATCATCGCCCCGCATTTATTCAGGTCAATTTAAATGCATGCACATTATTATGCAGAATTTATTCTATTTTGGTTTTCTAATAGATTAGAAGTGATGATCTAACAGAATGGACATCCTGCCCATACTTTTCTTTTGGGGCGAACCATCCTAAATAAAAAGAATAAATGATGGATTGTCTCACAGTCCTCAAAAGTGGCCACCACGCTTTCTGGATCTCACACCTATAAACTTTTTCACACGGGGTTTCTTAAAAAATAAAGTTTACCAAACTTTGCCAGAAAATGCAGAAATTCTAAAAAATAGAATTTGTAACGCGTGCAGAAATCACTCCGCTCATGTTAAAACAAGTGATAAAAAATTTAATGCGCACAATTGCTTCATGCTAGGAAGAAAATGGTAGTCATAAGTAATAAAACATTTATTATAAGCATAAATTAAGATAAAATATTTTTTATTTTAAATTGTTCCTTGAATGTATTTTTGTTATGTTATCTGTATTATTTTTATTTATAATATCAAAATTTATAATTATACACTATACCTGAGTAATAAAAACAAATTTCCCTTTCCACACTTTACGCCAAACATGCGTTCTAATCGTATTCTGCGAGCCCACTAAAGCTTGCCCCTGTCGGTAAGCAGCTAGGCAACCCGACATAATGATGTGTATGTTGCAGAAGCACCCTGTACATACATACATTGCGGAAAAGCGCGAAAACTGAAAACTGAAAATTATATTACATTTGCACTTGCGTTTATACTAGAATAAAGTTCCATTTTATATAATAAGATCACAGTTTGTTACAGTTAACTCAGCTACGATCAAACAAAAACTACACTTTTCTACCCGATATTTTATATCTGGGATTGTGACTAAAACTTATGAAACTAGAACTTAACTACAAAACCTTACAATACAAGGCTTACGAAATCGTAACAAACATATGCGTGTATGTGTGTGTGTATATATAAGCTTAAACTTACGGACTGAAAGTACAAAAGTAAACTCATGTTACAAACCATATAGTTAAACTAAATGGGGCTAAAGGTTAAGCAAGATTACACGCTGACTCGTCGAGTCAAGTAAGTCGAAAACTGCGACAGTTATATAAACTTATTAATAGAGGTAATAAATCTATCTAGAATGTAAACAGTACTTTTATCAAGCGTGGCCAGAAGGTATTCAACAGGGTGAGAAAGGAAACCACAAACTGTAACCAACGCCTTTTGTAAATCCTCCCTCTGGTGATCAAGGGAAGTGCAGGCCCAGAACATATGGTTTGGAGTCTCTTCATCTTTCGCGCATAGCTCACAGATAGGGGATTCCACGATATTAAAACGATGCAAACTGGCTCTAAGCGAGGTGTGTCCGCTACGTAACCTGTTGATGGTCGTAACCGTCCTCCTACACACGTCAAAGTCCCGGAACCATGGAAAATTGGAGTCCGTCAGAAAATTACGACAGAAGAAGGAACCCTTAAATTCCCCTTTGCGCCGACACCACCCAAGGAATTCCTCGTGGGCCCTCCTCTTCCAAAGCCTCTTGACCTCCTCCAACGGAATTCCCAGCTGAGTATCGATGCCCCTCCGTACTGCCTCCCTCGCCAATTGGTCAGCCTTCTCATTACCCTCGATTCCCCTGTGACTTGGAATCCACACTAGTTTGATCGTATTGCCCTGTGACGCAATTTCCTTAATTACGGCTTTAATTTTCAAGATTAAAAAGGAGCTATGTCTAGGATTAAAGGGTGCTGCTATCGTAGAAAGTACAGACTTGGAGTCGGTAAAGATGGTTGTAACTGGCCAATTACAGTTCAGCGTCCTCTCTAATGCCGCCAGGATTGCCATGGATTCAACACAAAACGATGAGACAAAACCAGCAGAACGAAACATGTATGATTCGTCAGTGCCAGTGTATATAGCGAAGCCCGAAAAGGGAGCATCCAGAAATCTAGAACCGTCAGTAAACAGGCAAACCGAAGACTGTAACTCCTCCCGAAAAATCGCCAGGAACTCCTTATTGATATCTTTCGATTCACGCAAACAATAACCGTCTATAATGTTAACCTCAGGACAGAAGGTAATTACGTCGAAGTCTTCGGAAAAGCAAATTGGGAGAATGCTCGTCGGTAAAAGGTGCGACATCCTGTTAACTTCCTCAAAAGACTCAATTAATGGAAAAGAGTTGAGACGTACTGGCCGAACCGGACTTTGGACAATCTCAAGTGTCTCCTCTAAGATTGGAGCAAGTGGGTGGTTGGTATACATAGCTGTTCTAGATAAAAAGCTCTTACATAGGAAATTGTTCCTAATTCGCAAAGGCAAATTTTTGACTCACCAAGGATCACGTTTAGGGGGGTCGAATTCTTATATCCCATTACCGTACGAAGGGCACGTAGTTGAAGTTTATCCAGACGATATTTTAAGTTATTTGAGAGGTTTTGAATTAGGAAGCCCCCGTAGTCTAGTCTAGAGCCTATTAAAGCACGAAAAACATATAAAAGAATCCTTGGGTCTGCTCCCCACCAAGTACGACACAGACATCTTAATGTCTTTAAAGGAGACACGCATCGCTTCTCCAGCTGCCCAATGTGAGAGGTCCAGCCTAAGTCAGATTAAAAGGTCATACCCAAAAACTTAACAACGTTAGAAATTTACTTACGAGGTAATCTCACCATTATGCGCCACCTATCGGTGTCATTGCAAACTAGCACGGAAAGATGCGCTACCGTGCATCTTTCTGAAAATATCACAGAAAATTCTTAACAAAAGAGGGTTGCATTATAGTGTTTTAAAAACGTCTCGACAAGAGCTACAAGAATATGCAATAAAACTATTTTTTATTTAACCCCCTATGAGGTTTTATTTAAAAAGTTTAAGACATTCTTGATCAAGAGCACTTTAAATTTTTTATATAGAAGCCCCTATTTTTTATAGCATATTCTTGTAGCCCTTGTCGAGACGTTTTTAAAACACTATAATAAAGTTCTCTTTTGTTAAGAATTTTCTGAGATATTTCAAATTTTGTCATGATATTTATAATATAAAATATGAAATATCTTGTAAAGTATTCACTTTTCGATGACTTTACCTTAATGCTTTTATACATAGAAGAATCAAAGAAATCGAATAATAATATTAATTTTTACATTTGCAATTTTTCAAAATTAAGTTTGCCCACAAAATGCATTAAATTTTTTAAAATAAATTTGTTTTTTTTACATTATTTGATTCTTTTTATTATTTTACGTATAAAAGTATTAAGGTAAAGTCATCGAAAAGTAAATACTTTACGAAATATTTTATATTTTATATTAAAAATTTAATGACAAAATTTAAAATATTTCAGGAAATTCTTAACGAAAAGGAGTTGCATTATAGTGTTTTGAAAACGTCTCGACAAGAATATGCTACAAGAATATGCAATAAAACTATTTCTTATTTAACCCCCTAAAGGGTTTTATTTAAAAAGGTTAAGGTGCTCTTGAACAAGAGCACCTTAAATTTTTTATATAGGAGCCCCTATTTTTTATAGCATATTCTTGTAGTTCTTGTCAAGACGTTTTTAAAACACTATAATAAAGTTCTCTTTCGTTAAGAATTTTCTTAAGTATTTCAAATTTTGTCATAATATTTTTAATATAAATTATGAAATATCTCGTAAAGTAGGGGAGACCGGGGCTAAACAGTCTACGGGGTAAAACTGTCAAATCAAATATCTCGGAACCTGTATATTGTGCGAACTCGCTATTAACATTGTAAACGCTGCTTATGGTACCCATGTGACCAACGGAGTTTTGGCAGGTTACCTGCCGTATTATGATTTTTACGAGGGAAAACGTGTTTTTGGAAGGTGAAAATGAAATTTTCTGCGCGTGGAAATTTTGTAATATCTGCAATAATATTTGCTCTTCAAATCTCGATGTACGTGATTATAAAGAGTAATGCATGCTGAACACGAATCCAGTGTAGTTTTTTCATTATCGTTGATGTCTAATATTTTGTGGGCGATCAAACCTGAAACTTGTGTTTGGAGCTAATCGGTCAGTAAGCACCCGGGGAAAATGCGGCAATCTCGTCATTGTGGCGCGCCGGGCGCACGACTTCAGTTCACGGCAACTTCAGGTTAGGTTTCCCTCGAGCGTGATTCTGTCTTCCCTTGCACGTGCGTTAGTTTGTATACATAGGAAAATGGTACGCACGTATCGTCGCAAAACGACTCCCGTCGACAAGGAGAAACTCAAGAAGGCAGTTTTTGCGGTGAAAAAAGATAAAATGAGCGCTTACGCAGCCGCAAAACAATTCGATGTCCGGAGAACCACGTTTAACAACTGGTTGAAGAAGAACAACGATGAGATAGAACACTTGGATGACGTGGTTGTACTACATAAAGAACGCTTCTCAGTGAGTACTTAATTTTTAAAACATGCACTCTGCTCAGCAAAGTTTATATTAATGCAACGTCTTAATTTCAAATGTAGGTTATGGACTCTGAAACTGAAATGACTTTGGTGGAATACTTAGTACATTGCAACGATATGTACTTTGGGCTATCTGCGAAGAAAACCCGTGGTTTAGCCTTTGATTTAGCCAAAAAATTGAATCTGAAGGTACCAGCATCGTGGGAAGCCGCTCGCATGGCCGGTGAAGATTGGCTAAGCAGCTTTCTCAAACGACATCCAATATTATCCATACGCAAACCAGAAGCGACAAGTTTAGCACGTGCCACCAGTTTCAATCGAACAAATGTAGAAAGGTTCTTTGCGTTGCTAAGATCTCTGATGAATAAACATCATTTCCAGGTGTGTTAACTGATGAATAAATGTTGCCAGTTTTGGTCGAAAATAACGTTTCTCATCATTTCCAGGCTCACTGCATATGGAATATGGATGAGACGGGAATTACAACCGTTCAGACACCGAATAGAGTCATCGGACGTCGAGGAGTGAAACAAATCGGGCGAGTGACTTCTGCGGAAAGAGGAACCCTCGTAACTTTGGCGATGGCGGTGTCAGTAAAAATTTTAAAAAATAAATTTTTACATTTTTCTCTAAAAAACAATTATTAAAATGTATCCTATCATTTTTCAGGATCAGATGTACGTATTTGTATTGAAAATGCAGTGTGACGGATTTTCCCCGGGGGGGGGGGGGGGGGGTGACAGTTCTACCCCGGCATTTTTGAGATTTCAATTTTTCCACCCTTGTCGTTTTTGCTCTATACCGGTTAAACAAAGCGACGTAGGCAAAAATTTCCTATATAAATTTTGTAGCTAAAGGTTGACTCTTTACAATGGTATACCACATTTAAGTAAAATTATATATTTTGTTGTTAAAAAAACTGACCGTTTAGCCCCGGTCTCCCCTATTCACTTTTTGATGACTACCTTAATACTTTTATACATAAAATAATGAGTAATAATATTAATTTTTACACATGTAATTTTTCAAAATTAAGTTTGCCAACAAAATGCAATTATTTAAAAATAAATTTCTGTTTTTTTTTTTTTTACATTAATCGATTAATCTTGAACAAAAGCACCTTAAATTTTTTATATAGAACCCCGTATTTTTTATAGCATATTCTTGTAGTCCTTGTCAAGACGTTTTTAAAACACTATAATAAAGTTCTCTTTCGTTAAAAATTTTCTTAAATATTTCAAATTTTGTTATGATATTTTTAATATAAAATATGAAATATCTTGTAAAGTACTCATTTTGATGACTACCTTAATACTTTTATACATAGAATAATCAAAAAAATTGAATAACATTAATTTTTACATTTGCAATTTTTTAAAATTAAGTACCCACAAAATGCAATCAAATTTTTTTAAATGAATTTGTTTTTTTACATCATTCGATTTCTTTCATTATTCTACATATAAAAGTATCAAGGTAAAGTCATCGAAAAGTGAACACTTTACGAGATATTTCATATTATATATATATATATATATTATTATATTATATTACATATATATTATATATATAATATATATATTGCTCGGACACGTGGTCTTCGGCTCCATCAGTCATCGCCGCCAAGAATTGGCTGTTCTTCGCACTCCTCAAGCAATTCCTCGCAAATTGTACGGGAGCGCAAGTTATAAGCCATCTACTTTTCATGAATAATTACACAGTAAAATTTTTTAAAAAATTCTAAGCAACGAAAAACACAACTGTGTACTTGCCTCTTCACTTTGGAATAACAAGAAACGAAAAAAAAAAAAATTCCAAAAACAAATTATTACGTAAAGGTCACACTGGGTGAAATACACCCCACAAAAAATTTTAGTGAAAAAAACTTGGCGCTGCTAAACATAATAATATATATTAATAAAACAACTTCTATAAATGGAAAAAGTACTTTAAATTAATGTGTGAAAGTCTCTACATTCACATTGTAATTATTAATTTAATATATTAAATTAGTTATTTATTGCTTTCAAATATTTTAAAATTTTGCAGCGCCAAGTTTTTTTCACTAAAATTTTTCACATTTTATATTAATTTTTTCACTTTAATGGGAATACATTTTTTAAAAGAACAATAGTTATTTGTCGATATAATATATATTTATTTGGCGCATAATTTAAAGATATCATTTCTTTTTTTTTTGTAATAAATATATTACTTCGATTTTTTCAAGGTAAAGATATTACTTGGATTTTTTCGAGGTACAAAGATAACTACTTCGATTTTTTCAAGGTACACCACGCGTGCTTGGCGTCTTTTTTGTACCTTTTTGTAAAAGGTAATTTTGTACGGATTATCGTTTACACGACGTTTCGACCCTGGGGATTGGGTCCTTCTCAAGTGACTAACTGCAATCATTAACACCAGGACAAATTCAATAAAAGATCTAAGAGTAATATCAAGGAAAAACAGAGATGTCGTACCTATAAGCTGGCATAGAGCTAGGCTCTCCCGTGAACATCTAGATTAAGACGATTTTGACCGAAAAAGTCGTGTCAAGCTAAATTGAAAATCCTTTCCATTAAAAAGTATAAAAGAGATATAAGAAAAAGTATAAAAAACGGATAATTACATGTTCAAACTCGCGGAGCACGTTGATGCGAAATTTCATTGTTAAGAGGCACGGCGCATACAGCGAGCGGAGTAACACATTTAAAAAGACGGCGATCGGTCGAGAGCAAGCACGCAACTGTAATAGAATCAGGAACGCTGTAAGGTTATAAGAGTAAACATGACGGGTTCATACACTCGATATGACTTTGTCGTATATAGCATTTAGATTTTCGGTGTCCTTTTGTAGATTGATGGTATTTACTTGATTTTTAATAAAGAACATTTCAGCTATTTCTCGCTTCCTGACGTTCCTTTCCTTATGCAGTATGTCTACTTCCGACCATTTAAAGTCATGTCCGTAAGACAAACGGTGCTCGCTCACAACCGAACGGCATCCCACATCTTTCCTGATGTCATTCAGGTGCTCATTTATCCGTTTTCAGATATCGCTTCGTCTGCCCGATATAAGATGCATCGCAATTGCCACAATTTATTCTATAAATAAGTTCGGTTTCGCGGTCCTTATTAAGCTTATCTTTTTCCTTCCTAATTATTACGTCAAGCTTCTTCGGGATGGTGTACACAGTGTCGAGGCCTACTTTATTTAGTGTGAATTGTATATCCTCGCTGAGACCCTTGACGAAAGGTAAGGCCATGTATCTCCGAGCATCAAAAACGCTGGTGCGTTCATTATCATCGTTATCGCGTGGGTGACGGAGCTGTTTTAATCTATTATTGATGCGTCTATTGATTAAGTTATCAGGGAAGGAATTATTGAGGAGGATTGTTCTTACTGTCTCAATGTTCTCTCGGTGGAAGCGTTTGTCTGAGAGTAGGACCGCGCGGTCAGTGAGGCTGTTTATGGTGTTGATTTTGTACTTAAACGGGTGACTCGAGAAAAAATTGATGTACCTGCCGGAGAAAGTGGGTTTACGGTACCAATTAGTTAATAAATTATTTCCTTCCCTGATAACTAACGTATCCAAGAACGGGAGAGAGTCGTTGTTCTCTACTTCGTGTGTGAATTTAAGGCGGGGGTGATAGCCATTAAAAACGTCGAGCACGTTATCAAGCTCGCCTCGGGGTACAACAGCGAAGATATCATCCACATATCGAAAAAAGATCGCTATGACAAAACCAAGTGCATTTAAACAGCGAGTTTCCAGATCATCCATGACAATGTCAGCGAGGATCGAGGAAAGAGGGAAACCCATCGGGCTGCCGAATATTTGTTCATAAACCTGGCCATTAAAAGAGAAGCTAGTGGAACTTAGGACAAGATCAATGGCATGCAAGAATTGCTGTAAGCTAAGCTTAGTGTTCAACGAAATCTCGCTCCATCTATTTTCTATAGCCCTGAAGACCAACTCTTTCGGAATGTTAGTGTAAAGAGCCGTGACGTCGAGTGATACTAAGATCTGGTCGTCGTTGATCTTTAGATCCTTTATTTTCCTCGCGAATGACCAACTATCTTTGATGTAAGAGTTAGGTCGGCGCACAGAACTATGTAAGATAGAATGCAGATAGCTAGCTACGTTATAAAGCGGACTTCCGATGGCTGAGACGATTATGCGTAGAGGAAAGCCAGTCTTATGAATCTTTGGCAGCGCGTAACATCGTGGGAGGTTACCATTTGTGCACTTTAATTTATAGTAAGTAGGATCGTCAACGATGTCATTGTCATGCCAAAACCTCACAAGTTCGTCAAGTTTAGTAGTTATCTTTCTTATCGGATCCCTGTTCAATTTTTTATACGTGTACTCATCGTTAAGAAGGTCAGTCATTCGGTTAGTATAGTCGCTTTTGTCCATGAGAACCGTGACCTGACCTTTGTCCGCCTTAGTCACGAAAACATCGTCGTTATCCCGCAAAAATCTTTTACATGCCTTAAATTCTTTTAGAATAAATCGATCGATATAGCTAATGTGTATGGTCGTGGTCAAAAAGGTTGTCCGACTTTTTTTTATAATTTTTGGAACGCACTCTGTCATGTGAGAGTTGATGGTCCCTGCTCACGGCTCACGGCCATAACCTAAAGTTTCGCAGTGACATATTATCGGAGCAGATGGACAATCTATACAAGGTGTCGGAATAGTTTAAAATACCAGAAGAAGTATAAGCACGTGTATTTTGACGCAAGGAACAAAGCCAGTCATAAAGAGGAAAAAAGAGAAGAGGAATATGAGCAGAGAATGGTAAGTAAAAAAATGCATTTAAAAAAATGTCAAAAATGCATAATGTCAAAAAAATGCATAATTATTATAAAAAAATAAAATAATATTATTAAATATTATAATAATATTAAATGCATTATTATTGTAAATGCATAATTATGACATAAAATATATAATTAAAATAAATAAATACAATAGCATATAATAAGTAATAACTATTGCAGTAATTGTTATGCACTTGAAGCAAAAGAAATGACATTGTATGCAGAATTATTTTAAAGAATTCTAGTATATTATATATGTTATGGTCAAAGCCCGAAACGCGGGCATTCCTAGGATTGACTAGTCAATTCTGGGGAACGACCAAGCGTCTTGGTCAAAGCCCGAAATAAGTTTTGCGTTTCGGCTTTTGACTAGTCAATCCTAGGAATAACTAATACAACTGGTCAAAGTTAGAAACTAAGAAAAATCACTTCGGACTTTGACTAATCAATCCTAGGTATGGCTTAATTCGGACTGTGTGACTGTTAAGAAATAAAATCAAGATTTCTTTTACTAAATTAAGTTCTTATTGTTAACATAATGTAGCTTTTTATTTACTTTACTCTTGTACATAGTTTTTATCTCCTTAAGTTTAAAAATGTAGCTTTGGTAAAATATTATATAAATGTTACGCCCAAACACCGAAATCGCTCAGAGAGCGAAAAAATTATCCATAACGCGTTGTGGACGGTGCTGATCATCCAAATACCGAAATGAGATATTTTCCCGGTGTGTGGACGTTTTAATTATCCACAACGCGATATGTGCATTTGAGAAACGTCCACAACGCATTCTGCATAACTTGATATGCTCACAAAGCGAATTTACTTAAGAATTTATAGGAATAATTTAAAATTAGAAATTATTTAATGCATATCGCTTGATTTTTGATAATAAATATGTCGCAGCCACATGGTGTACACACACACACACACGCGGGGGAGGTGCAAGGGGGCCTTCGGCCCCCCTCCCGCACCCCCTCCGCCGGTAGGCAGGGTGCACCTCGCTTTACAACTTAGCATAGGTTAGTGACGCGCTTTACAAGTATGCGCTTTGTAAGTTAAAGCACATACAAAGCACATACTTGCAAAGCGCGCCTCTAACCTATAGGTTAGTGACGCGCTTTATAAGTATGCGCTTTGTAAGTTGAAGCACGTACAAAGCACATACTTGTAAAGCGCGTCACTAACCTATGCTAATTAAGTTGTAAAGCGAGGTCCACCCTGCCTACCGGCGAAGGAGGTGCGGGAGGGGGGGCCGAAGGCCCCCCTTGCACCCCCCCGCGTGTGTGTGTGTGTGTGTACACCATGTGGCTACGACATATTCATCATCGAAAATCAAATGATATGCATTAAATAATTTCTAATTTTAAATTATCCCTATAAATTCTCAAGTAAATTCGCTTTGTAAGCATATCAAGTTATCCAGAACGCGTATACGTAACGTAAACTATAGATTTTCAGTACTGGCATATCTTCAGATGGGAAGGCATTAATGACCGCGACGTACATACCTAACTAACACTTAATACAAGTACTTTCTAAGATGTTATGTTTATATAATATTTTACCAAAGCTACATTTTTTAAATTAAGGAGAAAAAAGCTATGTACAAGAGTAAAGTAAATAAAAAGCTACATTATGTTAACAATAAAAACTTAATTTTGTAAAAAAAATCTTTATTTTATTTCTTAACAGTCACACAGTCCGAATTAAGCCACACCTAGGATTGACTAGTCAAAGTCCGAAGTGATTTTTCTTAGTTTCTAACATTGACCAGCCGTATTAGTTATTCCTAGGATTGACTAGTCAAAAGCCAAAACGCAAAACTTATTTCGGGCTTTGACCAAGACGCTTGGTCGTTCCTCAGAATTGACCAGTCAATCCTAGGAATGCCCGCGTTTTGGGCTTTGACCATAACATATATATTAGGCACATCATATACATATAGTTTCAGGAGGAGAAGCGATGAGATTAAGCAAAAATGTTATGCAAGAAATTGTTGGTGCATTCTCTGGTATAGATGAGGCAATGAGCTGTGCAGAAGTTATGAAGTAAATTTGCCATTTTTATATTTCTTATTTTTGTAAAACATTAATAAGATAATCTACCTTTCTAGTAAACTAAAATTGTAGATACATCTGAGATCTTCTATTCTCTATTTCCTTTTTTTTTTTATTTTAATTCCTTTACATGCTGGTTCTAGGCTTGTAAAAGGAATGAACTTCTCTGTTGTGGTGTTTGATACTGCACCTACTGGGCACACATTGAGGCTACTATCGTTTCCGCAAGTGGTTGAAAAAGGATTGGGAAAACTAATACGTTTAAAAATGAAGATTAGTCCCTTTATCACACAAATTAGAATTAATCCATGCTATTTTGAGTATTTTTCCTAAAATTAATACATATTAGGTATATCAAGTGTCCTCCCCGAATTATTTAAATTGAAAGATTGTTCTTTTATAGATAAGTTCGTTGTTGGGATTAACGGATTTCAATGTAGATACATTCTCCAATAAGATGGAGGAAATGCTTGCTGTCATTCGACAAGTTAACGAACAGTTCAGAAATTCCGATCAGACAACGTTTATATGTGTTTACATAGCAGAAGTTTTGTCGCTTTATGAGACAGAACGACTTCACAAGAATTAACAAAATATGGTATTGATACCGATAATATTACAGTGAACCAACTGTTATTATTGAAAGGTGGAGATAGTACTTGTCGGCTGTGTCTTGCAAGGCATAAAATTCAAGATAAATATCTAGAGCAAGTAATTAACGTTGTATTTATGATTATAACTGAAGAGCTAAATAATTATTAGAACGTATTAAATTTTTTATTTATTACGTCAAAATGCAAATAAAAAGAAGTAGAAGATAAAATTCTTGAAAGATAAATTAAACATGGTTTTTTTCTTTTTAAGATAATGAGGAGTTTCACGTCACACAGCTTCCGTTGCTAGAAAGGGAAGTGCGTGCTGTGTGACCTAAAACTCCTCATAAAGGTCCATTATCTTAAAAAGAAAAAAACCATGTTTAATTTATCTTTCAAGAATTTTATCTTCTACTTCTTTTTATTTGCATTTTGACGTAATAAATAAAAAATTTAATACGTTCTAATAATTATTTAGCTCTTTAGTCATAATCATAAATACAACGTTAATTACCTGCTCTAGATATTTATCTTGAATTTTATGCCTTGCAAGACACAGCCGACAAGGACTATCTCCACCTTTCAATAATAACAATTGGTTCACTGTAATAATATCGGTATCAATACCATATTTTGTTAATTCTTGTGAAGTCGTTCTGTCTCATAAAGCGACAAAACTTCTGCTATGTAAACACATATAAACGTTGTCTGATCGGGATTTCTGAACTGTTCGTTAACTTGTCGAATGACAGCAAGCATTTCCTCCATCTTATTGGAGAATGTATCTACATTGAAATCCGTTAATCCCAACAACAAACTTATCTATAAAAGAACAATCTTTCAATTTAAATAATTCGGGGAGGACACTTGATATACCTAATATGTATTAATTTTAGGAAAAGTACTCAAAATAGCATGGATTAATTCTAACTTGTGTGATAAAGGGACTAATCTTCATTTTTAAACGTATTAGTTTTCCCAATCCTTTTTCAACCACTTGCGGAAACGATAGTAGCCTCAATGTGTGCCCAGTAGGTGCAGTATCAAACACCACAACAGAGAAGTTCATTCCTTTTACAAGCCTAGAACCAGCATGTAAAGGAATTAAAATAAAAAAAAAAGGAAATAGAGAATAGAAGATCTCAGATGTATCTACAATTTTAGTTTACTAGAAAGGTAGATTATCCTATTAATGTTTTACAAAAATAAGAAATATAAAAATGGCAAATTTACTTCATAACTTCTGCACAGCTCATTGCCTCATCTATACCAGAGAATGCACCAACAATTTCTTGCATAACATTTTTGCTTAATCTCATCGCTTCTCCTCCTGAAACTATATGTATATGATGTGCCTAATATATATGTTATGGTCAAAGCCCGAAACGCGGGCATTCCTAGGATTGACTGGTCAATTCTGAGGAACGACCAAGCGTCTTGGTCAAAGCCCGAAATAAGTTTTGCGTTTTGGCTTTTGACTAGTCAATCCTAGGAATAACTAATACGGCTGGTCAATGTTAGAAACTAAGAAAAATCACTTCGGACTTTGACTAGTCAATCCTAGGTGTGGCTTAATTCGGACTGTGTGACTGTTAAGAAATAAAATAAAGATTTTTTTTACAAAATTAAGTTTTTATTGTTAACATAATGTAGCTTTTTATTTACTTTACTCTTGTACATAGCTTTTTTCTCCTTAATTTAAAAAATGTAGCTTTGGTAAAATATTATATAAACATAACATCTTAGAAAGTACTTGTATTAAGTGTTAGTTAGGTATGTACGTCGCGGTCATTAATGCCTTCCCATCTGAAGATATGCCAGTACTGAAAATCTATAGTTTACGTTACGTATACGCGTTCTGGATAACTTGATATGCTTACAAAGCGAATTTACTTGAGAATTTATAGGGATAATTTAAAATTAGAAATTATTTAATGCATATCATTTGATTTTCGATGATGAATATGTCGTAGCCACATGGTGTACACACACACACACACACGCGGGGGGGTGCAAGGGGGGCCTTCGGCCCCCCCTCCCGCACCTCCTTCGCCGGTAGGCAGGGTGGACCTCGCTTTACAACTTAATTAGCATAGGTTAGTGACGCGCTTTACAAGTATGTGCTTTGTACGTGCTTCAACTTACAAAGCGCATACTTATAAAGCGCGTCACTAACCTATAGGTTAGAGGCGCGCTTTGCAAGTATGTGCTTTGTATGTGCTTTAACTTACAAAGCGCATACTTGTAAAGCGCGTCACTAACCTATGCTAAGTTGTAAAGCGAGGTGCACCCTGCCTACCGGCGGAGGGGGTGCGGGAGGGGGGCCGAAGGCCCCCTTGCACCTCCCCCGCGTGTGTGTGTGTGTGTACACCATGTGGCTGCGACATATTTATTATCAAAAATCAAGCGATATGCATTAAATAATTTCTAATTTTAAATTATTCCTATAAATTCTTAAGTAAATTCGCTTTGTGAGCATATCAAGTTATGCAGAATGCGTTGTGGACGTTTCTCAAATGCACATATCGCGTTGTGGATAATTAAAACGTCCACACACCGGGAAAATATCTCATTTCGGTATTTGGATGATCAGCACCGTCCACAACGCGTTATGGATAATTTTTTCGCTCTCTGAGCGATTTCGGTGTTTGGGCGTAACATTTATATAATATTTTACCAAAGCTACATTTTTAAACTTAAGGAGATAAAAACTATGTACAAGAGTAAAGTAAATAAAAAGCTACATTATGTTAACAATAAGAACTTAATTTAGTAAAAGAAATCTTGATTTTATTTCTTAACAGTCACACAGTCCGAATTAAGCCATACCTAGGATTGATTAGTCAAAGTCCGAAGTGATTTTTCTTAGTTTCTAACTTTGACCAGCTGTATTAGTTATTCCTAGGATTGACTAGTCAAAAGCCGAAACGCAAAACTTATTTCGGGCTTTGACCAAGACGCTTGGTCGTTCCCCAGAATTGACTAGTCAATCCTAGGAATGCCCGCGTTTCGGGCTTTGACCATAACATATATAATATACTAGAATTCTTTAAAATAATTCTGCATACAATGTCATTTCTTTTGCTTCAAGTGCATAACAATTACTGCAATAGTTATTACTTATTATATGCTATTGTATTTATTTATTTTAATTATATATTTTATGTCATAATTATGCATTTACAATAATAATGCATTTAATATTATTATAATATTTAATAATATTATTTTATTTTTTTATAATAATTATGCATTTTTTTGACATTATGCATTTTTGACATTTTTTTAAATGCATTTTTTTACTTACCATTCTCTGCTCATATTCCTCTTCTCTTTTTTCCTCTTTATGACTGGCTTTGTTCCTTGCGTCAAAATACACGTGCTTATACTTCTTCTGGTATTTTAAACTATTCCGACACCTTGTATAGATTGTCCATCTGCTCCGATAATATGTCACTGCGAAACTTTAGGTTATGGCCGTGAGCCGTGAGCAGGGACCATCAACTCTCACATGACAGAGTGCGTTCCAAAAATTATAAAAAAAAGTCGGACAACCTTTTTGACCACGACCATACACATTAGCTATATCGATCGATTTATTCTAAAAGAATTTAAGGCATGTAAAAGATTTTTGCGGGATAACGACGATGTTTTCGTGACTAAGGCGGACAAAGGTCAGGTCACGGTTCTCATGGACAAAAGCGACTATACTAACCGAATGACTGACCTTCTTAACGATGAGTACACGTATAAAAAATTGAACAGGGATCCGATAAGAAAGATAACTACTAAACTTGACGAACTTGTGAAGTTTTGGCATGACAATGACATCGTTGACGATCCTACTTACTATAAATTAAAGTGCGCAAATGGTAACCTCCCACGATGTTACGGGCTGCCAAAGATTCATAAGACTGGCTTTCCTCTACGCATAATCGTCTCAGCCATCGGAAGTCCGCTTTATAACGTAGCTAGCTATCTGCATTCTATCTTACATAGTTCTGTGCGCCGACCTAACTCTTACATCAAAGATAGTTGGTCATTCGCGAGGAAAATAAAGGATCTAAAGATCAACGACGACCAGATCTTAGTATCACTCGACGTCACGGCTCTTTACACTAACATTCCGAAAGAGTTGGTCTTCAGGGCTATAGAAAATAGATGGAGCGAGATTTCGTTGAACACTAAGCTTAGCTTACAGCAATTCTTGCATGCCATTGATCTTGTCCTAAGTTCCACTAGCTTCTCTTTTAATGGCCAGGTTTATGAACAAATATTCGGCAGCCCGATGGGTTTCCCCTCTTTCCTCGATCCTCGCTGACATTGTCATGGATGATCTGGAAACTCGCTGTTTAAATGCACTTGGTTTTGTCATAGCGATCTTTTTTCGATATGTGGATGATATCTTCGCTGTTGTACCCCGAGGCGAGCTTGATAACGTGCTCGACGTTTTTAATGGCTATCACCCCCGCCTTAAATTCACACACGAAGTAGAGAACAACGACTCTCTCCCGTTCTTGGATACGTTAGTTATCAGGGAAGGAAATAATTTATTAACTAATTGGTACCGTAAACCCACTTTCTCCGGCAGGTACATCAATTTTTTCTCGAGTCACCCGTTTAAGTACAAAATCAACACCATAAACAGCCTCACTGACCGCGCGGTCCTACTCTCAGACAAACGCTTCCACCGAGAGAACATTGAGACAGTAAGAACAATCCTCCTCAATAATTCCTTCCCTGATAACTTAATCAATAGACGCATCAATAATAGATTAAAACAGCTCCGTCACCCACGCGATAACGATGATAATGAACGCACCAGCGTTTTTGATGCTCGGAGATACATGGCCTTACCTTTCGTCAAGGGTCTCAGCGAGGATATACAATTCACACTAAATAAAGTAGGCCTCGACACTGTGTACACCATCCCGAAGAAGCTTGACGTAATAATTAGGAAGGAAAAAGATAAGCTTAATAAGGACCGCGAAACCGAACTTATTTATAGAATAAATTGTGGCAATTGCGATGCATCTTATATCGGGCAGACGAAGCGATATCTGAAAACGCGGATAAATGAGCACCTGAATGACATCAGGAAAGATGTGGGATGCCGTTCGGTTGTGAGCGAGCACCGTTTGTCTTACGGACATGACTTTAAATGGTCGGAAGTAGACATACTGCATAAGGAAAGGAACGTCAGGAAGCGAGAAATAGCTGAAATGTTCTTTATTAAAAATCAAGTAAATACCATCAATCTACAAAAGGACACCGAAAATCTAAATGCTATATACGACAAAGTCATATCGAGTGTATGAACCCGTCATGTTTACTCTTATAACCTTACAGCGTTCCTGATTCTATTACAGTTGCGTGCTTGCTCTCGACCGATCGCCGTCTTTTTAAATGTGTTACTCCGCTCGCTGTATGCGCCGTGCCTTTTAACAATGAAATTTCGAAATTTCGCATCAACGTGCTCCGCGAGTTTGAACATGTAATTATCCGTTTTTTATACTTTTTCTTATATCTCTTTTATACTTTTTAATGGAAAGAATTTTCAATTTAGCTTGACACGACTTTTTCGGTCAAAATCGTCTTAATCTAGATGTTCACGGGAGAGCCTAGCTCTATGCCAGCTTATAGGTACGACATCTCTGTTTTTCCTTGATATTACTCTTAGATCTTTTATTGAATTTGTCCTGGTGTTAATGATTGCAGTTAGTCACTTGAGAAGGACCCAATCCCCAGGGTCGAAACGTCGTGTAAACGATAATTATTTGATTTTTGCCAATTGCGTCGAATTAATAAAAGCTCCAGTTTTAATAACGTAGATATAGCACTGATATCAGAAACGCACTTTACCGACAAAAGCTATTTAAATATCTATGGTTTTACGGTATACTATACTACACATCCCAGTGGACGAGCACATGCGGGAACAGCGATTATTATTAAAAACAATATAGAACATTTCCAACAAGAGGAAATTAGAAGAGATTACATACAGGCCACAATAATTACAATCAAGCACAATAAAAGAGAACTTAATATAGCAGCTGCATACTGCCCACCTCGGCATAACATTAAAGAAAACCAGTTCGAGGAAATTTTTGTCAAACTAGGATCGCGATTTATAATTGGAGGCGACTTTAACTCAAAACGCAAGGAATGGGGATCGCGACTGACTACACCGAAAGGCAGAGAGTTACTTAAAGCAATAAACACCTGCAAATGTGATTTTATCTCATCACGTAAACCAACGTATTGGCCAACAGATGTAGGAAAGATACCTGACCTCATCGACTTCTATATTATCAAAGGAATCTCAAATAACTATTTGGAGGTGGATAATGTAGAAGATCTCTCGTCAGACCATGTACCAGTCTTGATGACAATAAGCAGTATGGTTATACGTAAAGAAAAGAAGTATACGCTTACTAACAAGCACACTGACTGGGATAAATTTAGAAAAGTATTAGATGATACAATTCATCTGAAAGTGAGGCTCAAAAACGTTGAAGACCTGAATCTACAAACGAAAAACTTCGTGGAAGCAATACGAGAGGCAGCTTGCAGTTCGACACCGACTTCTAAGAACACATTAGTCCAAGAAATATGCTACCCAACGGAGATTAGAGAACTGATTAAGAGAAGAAGAAGAGCAAGAAGAGTTTGGCACCAGTCAAGAAATCCGGAGGACAAGAAAGTATTCAATCGCATTAGTAATCAATTAAACAGACTAATAAAAGATTTAAACAACAAAAATTTTGAAAACTACTTGGAGAACCTTTCTACCGATAAGGATTCAGATTACTCTCTGTGGAGAGCAACTAGAAGATTCAGAAGACCTCTAATGAGAATCCCTCCAATCAAAGACGAACAAGACAGGTGAGTGCGTAGAGACGAGGAAAAAGCCGAACTGTTTGCTCGCCACTTGTCGAGGGTGTTTCAAACTCATGATATACAGTCTAAAATAGTGCTCACTAAAACATATAATAATAATATACAAATTAAATATGTTACACCCATTGAGGTAGCACAAGAAATAGATAAAAACATAAATCCCAGAAAAGCACCTGGCATTGATGAAATCACACCTAATGTGCTTAAAGAACTATCGAGAAAGGAAATTGTAATGCTAACATACTTGTTCAACGCTTGCATGAGACTCGAGCATGTACCGGACTGTTTCAAAACAGCCCAGATTATCATGGTAAAAAAACCAGACAAACCTGAAGAAGAAACAGCATCTTACAGACCAATATCGCTGTTACCTGTGATATCCAAATTGTTTGAAAAATTACTCCATAAACGTCTAAAACCTCTGTTGAACATACCTGATCATCAATTTGGTTTTCGCAATAAACACTCTACAGTAGATCAGGTACATAGAGTAACCTCAGTTATAGAAGAGGCGCTTGAGGAAAAGAAATACTGCTCTGCAGCATTCTTGGACGTAGCGCAAGCCTTCGATAAAGTTTGGCACGAGGAACTTGTATGTAAGTTAAGCAGATCATTACCAGGCAATTATTGCAGATTACTTGAATCGTACCTATCTGGACGTAGATTTAGAGTGGTACATAATGGCGTTAAGTCAGAATACTATCAAATAAAGGCAGGAGTGCCGCAAGGTAGCGTCCTAGGACCTACCCTGTATCTGTTCTATACTGCCGACATACCGACGGATAGCAACACTACTCTTGCTACTTATGCTGATGACACAGTGGTCATGGCGGTTAAAAACTCGCAAAAGGAAGCAACGGATAATCTTCAAAATGCAATAAATAAAATAGTAAAATGGATGCAAGATTGGAAAATCAAACTCAATCAGCAAAAATCTACGCATATCACGTTTACTCTACGACGAATAGAAGCGGGACACTCCCTGTACATAGACGGTCAAAAAATACCACATAGCGACACAGCCAAGTACCTAGGTATTCATTTAGATACACGCTTAACGTGGAAGCATCACATAAGAAAGAAAGCAGAACAAATACGACTTAAAATTCGACAAATGTATTGGCTAATTGGAAGAAAGTCTAAGCTGGAACTATATCATAAAAGATTATTGTATGTAATGATTATAAGACCAATATGGACATACGGCATCCAAATCTGGGGATGTACAGCGGATACAAACCGTATGATTGTACAACGTTTACAAAATATGATCATACGTACAATTACCAATGCGAGATGGTATCAGAGAAACGAAGATCTTCACAAGGACTTGAACCTGAGGAATGTAGACGAAATAATCAAGGAACATGCTTTAAGGTATAAAAATAGACTGCACGAACATATTAACGCGGAAGCCCTTCAACTTCTGGATACTGAGGGGGATCTAAGGAGGCTTAAGCGCAGAAAACCACTGGATTTAGTTACACAATAGCTTTTTAAATAAAACTAAAGTATCTATGCTATATAACTCAATTATATGACTAATATGCAAATATTCGATTTTATTACTTGATTATTTATTATGAGCTTGGATATGATCTAAGACTCAACACATGTCAAATTAACACTTGTAATAAATATTACTTATTTAAACTATTGTTTAAGATTGTAATAAACATATCAAATAAAAAAAAAAAAAAAAAAAACAATAGCCGTGTTTTAAGTCCGACAAATAATCGGCGCGCAGTTTAATATGTTGGAAAAATACGCGTATTAATACATATAGAAAATAATTATATTGAGCTGCCTAAGATCTAAGCTTGGACCGTATGGCTATTTCCTTTGTATTGATCTAACCTTTAAGTTCTTTTGTGATCTTTAAAGCCTTACGTCCACGATGCTAGAATTCGGTCCGAGAACCGTGTAGCCAATAAAATTGCCACTTAAAAACTGTAAGTTTGGCTACAAATTTGTCGGCCCAAGATCTCGGACCAAGTTCTAGCATCGTGGACACAAGGCTTTAGAAGGATGATTTGTTGCATTCGTGCTGAACTACGAATGAACTACAGTCAGAATGTTTCAAATTTTTGGCAATAGTGATAAGATATTATTTCAAATATTATTTTTATATTTCTAAAAATTTTGTTATTTTTTCTGTTGTATTTTCACTTTATTTTTATTTTATTGCAGAAGTTCAATTTTGTGAGCGTTGCGCATTTCAGATATATCTTTATATATTCATACCGTATGAACCTGATCTATAACGAGGAAAGCTGTTTCTGGAGTGCGATTTGGATTGGAAATTACGGAAAGACTGTTTCATTACACGTTTACATTTATTTTTGGGCAGAAGTGGTAAGATATTTCTTATACTTGTAGTAAAAAAAAAAAAAAATACGTGTGGCCTCCACGCGCGGCAGAAGTGAAACTTCTTAGCTGTGAGGAAGAGGATCGTATCTCGTTTATAGTATCTGAATTAAAGCCTGTGTAATTCAGAAATCAATTTTAATTATAAATTAAAGCCAATGCAATTTGCAAGTAAAAATTGATTTGTGAATTAAAGCTTATATAATTCACAAATCAAATTTTAATTTAAAAAGTGAAGTTTCAGGTTATGAGAAAAATTTTCCCATATATAATTACATATAAATGTAACAGTTGGCAACTGTTAACCTGAAACTTCACTTTTATAATTAAAATTTGATTTGACAGCTAAGAAGTTTCACTTCTGCCGCGCGTGGAGGCCACACGTATTTTTTTTTTTACTTTCCGCGACGGACTTTCATAACGCGAACGCGTAACGCGACGCTCCGGATCACTCCCGTATAAGTTTCAACTTTTTGTGAAGGACTTCCATAACGCAAACGCGTAACGCGACGCACCGAATTGCTCTCGTAGAAGGTTTGACTTTTCGTGACGGACTTCCATAACGCGAACGCGTAACGCGACGCTTCGAATTACTCTCGTAGAAGGTTTGACTTTTCGTGACAGACTTCCATAACGCGAACGCGTAACGCGACGCTCCGAATCACTGCCGTATAAGTTTTGACTTTTCGTGACGGACTTCCATAACGCAAACGCGTAACGCGACGCTCCGAATTACTCCCGTATAAGTTTCGACTTTTCGTGACGGACTTCCAAAACGCGAACGCGTAACGCGACGCTCCGAATCACTCCCGTAGAAGGTTCGACTTTTCGTGACGGACTTCCATAACGCGAACGCGTAACGCGACGAATCGAATCACTTCCGTAGATGGTTCAACTTTTCGTGACGGACTTCCATAACGCGACTTCCGTAACGCTTCCAGTTCGAATCACCCCCCGTGCCCTAAGAAGTTTCACTTCAAAAATAGTGTTTTTGAAGTGAAACTTCTTAGGGCACGGGGGGTGATTCGAACCGGAAGCGTAACGGAAGTCGCGTTACGGAAGTCGCGATATGGAAGTCCGTCACGAAAAGTCGAACCTTCTACGGGAGTGATTCGGAACGTCGCGTTACGCGTTTGCGTTATGGAAGTCCGTCACGAAAAGTCAAACCTTCTACGGGAGTGATTTGGATCGTCGCGTTACGCGTTCGCGTTATGGAAGTCTGTCACGAAAAGTCAAACCTTCTACGAGAGTAATTCGTTGCGTCGCGTTACGCGTTTGCGTTATAGAAGTCCGTCACGAAAAGTAAAACCTTCTACGAGAGCGATTCGGTGCGTCGCGTTACGCGTTCGCGTTAAGGTGCGCCTACATCTATTGTAAATGATTATCGTAAGCTCCTTACGACCACTTACGACGATCGCAATGCTCGTCGTGACAGTTATCGTAACCTCATCGATGAGTTGATTCAACTTGAACTCTGACGATTACAACGCTTGTCTAGCGTTACAACAGTAACCTAATTTGTCAGCCTTCTCGACGCGCGAAGAAAAGTGTGTTTATATGATATATTAAGATAGATATATTGTTTACGAGAGTTTCTTTGCTTACGACCACGATCGCAGCGTTACGATAGATGTAGGCGCACCTTTATGGAAGTCCGTCGCGAAAAATAAAAAAATAAAAAATACGTGTGGCCTCCACGCGCGACAGAAGTGAAACTTCTTAGCTGTGAGGAATAGGATAGTATCTCGTTTATAGTATCTGAATTAAAGCCTGTGTAATTCAGAAATCAAATTTTAATTATAAATTAAAGCCGATGCAATTTGCAAGTAAAAATTGATTTGTGCAGAATTAAAGCGTATATAAGTCACAAGTCAAATTTTAATTATAAATTATAGCCGATGCAATTCACAAATGAGAATTGATTTGTGAATTAAAGCCTATATAATTCACAAATCAAATTGTAATTATAAAAATGAAGTTTCAGGTATGAGAAAAATTTGCCCATGTATAATTACATATAAATGTAACAGTTGGCAACTGTTAACCTGAAACTTCACTTTTATAATTAAAATTTGATTTGTGAATTATATAGGCTTTAATTCACAAATCAATTCTCATTTGTGAATTGCATCGGCTTTAATTTATAATTAAAATTTGACTTGTGACTTATATACGCTTTAATTCTGCACAAATCAATTTTTACTTGCAAATTGCATCGGCTTTAATTTATAATTAAAATTTGATTTCTGAATTACACAGGCTTTAATTCAGATACTATAAACGAGATACTATCCTATTCCTCACAGCTAAGAAGTTTCACTTCTGTCGCGCGTGGAGGCCACACGTATTTTTTTTTTGATGATACTATAATAAAATAATATGTGTTTAGGATTGACTAACAATATATTTATTAATTTTTTATCATATGTTCATGATTCTAATTTTTCGTAATAAAGTATATCGATTCTCGAGTAATGTCTCGATATATTCCACGCGTTCCAAGGAGCGTGCGACGCGTTCGCGGAAAAGTTCGCCAATAAGAGCGTCACGTCACTCCCTCCCTAAGAGACGATTTTCGGCTCATCGATAGCCATCGTCGAAACAAAGATCAGACGAGTTCTATACGTGGAGCGAGTTTCCTGTGAGCCGTAATTGTCCGATATATACTTTCGAACGCGCTTTGCTCCTACTGTGCGAGCGTTTAAACTGACTTACATTCTGATTGTGCGCCGCTCGTGTAAGATTGCACAAAGACGACCAAGATTGTGCATTTGAACAGACAATTGTTAACTTCAGTGATTATAATAAAGTGATTGCTCCTTGTTAACAAAGACATTTCGTTACTTTCAAAATTGACCTTCGATCAATCCAACAACTCTTGACATCTATTGTTCTTAACTCACGCTCCAAAACATCTCGCTCCAAAGTCACCTCTCTCTCTCGCACTTTCCTCGCTCCGTCGCTCTCACCTCTCGCTCTCTCTGAGCGATCCCGGCATCTCTCACGTTTGCCGCGACAACTCTCGCTCGCGCGCGAACAATATGTATAAATGATAATTGAGAAAAATATTTAAAAAAAAAATATATATATATGTCCACAGTTTTACAAAAGTAATTTCTGTGAATTTTTTAATGAAAATTACGAAAGCTTTCTAAATAATTTTTTTTATATATTTGTACATAATATTTATACATAAACTGGTACTGATATGTAATGATTTATATATACATATACTAGCTGGTTACGCGGGCTTCGCCCCGGAGGACTTCTCGCCCCATTGTAGACATGAGTTAGTACACAGACAACAGAGGAAATAAACAATACGATGAAGAAATTTAAATATGAAGCAATAGAATTGGAGCAAAAGTACGAATAAACACTAACATAATTTTAATTCATTTTTATTATGTCATGAGATAATATTGTTCATTACAATCAAACAAAAGTTTATTGGAGTAAAAATCGATTTAAAATAATTAAATACCGTAACAAAGCACGGGTATTAGGCTAATAACAAATACAAAAATAAACGTTTAATGATAATTTATTCAACACTCATTAGGAATCTGAAAGATTTCAGCCATTGCATCAAAGAATGCGGTAATCCGAATGTCAAAGTTATATTTGACGATGTATGAACGAAGAAAAGTTATTTAAAGCAGCGAATCGTTTGTATATATTGAACAGTCTTTTTATTATAGCAGAGAATGTGCTGTACAGATATTGAGCGTCAAAGTTAACGAAACAGAAATAATTTGTTAAAGCAGAGAATAGTTGGTATATGAAAAGTACATATTTATATGTACGATGAATAGTTGTTATATAAATATGTACTTTTTATATACCAACTATTCTTTGCATTAACAACTTATTTCTGCTTTGTTAACTTCGACGCTTAATATCTGTAGCAGAAATAATTTGTTAAAGAAGAGAATAGTTGGTATATGAAAAGTATGCTTTGTAAGTTAAAGCGAGGTCCACTCTGTACAGGGTTGGGTGGGGGGATGCGAAGGGAGCCGCAGTGGCGAACACAGCAAACGGAGAACGACGTTTCTTAATTGTAAATTTTTAGCTTCGAGTTTTGCATCGCAATATCTCCGCTTGTAGGGCACGTAGCGGAAAAATAAAAACACTCTTATTATACGAATTTGGTCAAAGCTATCCATTAAGCCTAGTTGAAACTTAATCCGTTTGCTAGTTATCGAGATCTCAAAATCTCGGGTACTAGCAACTCGTTGCGTCGCGTTAATAGAGCCACGGCGGTGTCGCTACGCGCGTACTTGGCGCGAGATACTGCCGTGTCTCTTGATTACTTTGATTTTTCCAAGGCAAAGATATTACTTGGATTTTTTCAAGGTAGATTATCAACATAAATTATAATTTTAAACAATAAGCAAAACCCGTTCGTAATTACCCCAGCTACGATTCGGCATTGCCCCGCGTGCGGCGGGTAACTCCGAATGGCATAGTTTTGCTTTTTGTTTAAAATTGTTCATGTTAAAAATTTATAAATATTATTGTAATTTAAAGCCAAATAACTGGAGTATTATTTAAAATAGACTTCTATAATTGATAAATAATCGTCGGTTTTATTAAACTTTTCCCTTAGATGTTCGCGATTCTTCCACTCTCCCGTACCCTTAAAACTATTTTCGTTAATAACTTTATTGTGCAATAAGGAAGCAAAAGTTATCTTTTTAAAATTAATTGTTGGGCTGAGTATAAGAACCGAAAAAAAAATACATAGGAATTAATTCACAGGAGACACAAAGGGTTCTATAATTCACCCCTGAATCTTGATTTGCGCCATTAGAGGTTGATTAGGGAAAAATCTTGAAATATGTTTTTGAGCATTTGTATGGGTGACCTTCGTAAGCAAGAACCAAGTCGATATCTCATCGGGCCTAAGAGATATTGACGAATCTGTGAAAATACATTTTACCCCTTCTCACTCCCTTAGGGATTGAACTTTTAAAAGTTCTTAGTGGGTGCTTACGTCATGAGAGGAATACACCCCTCGAATTTCATGTTTCTAGGTTCAGGGGTTTGGGCTGGGCGTTGATGAGTGAGTGAGTCAGTCAGTCAGTCAGTCAGTCAGGACACTTGTCTTTATATATATAGATTACTAGCTGGTTACCCGGGCTTCGCCCCGGAGGACTTCTCGCCCTATTGTAGACATCAGTTAGTACATAGACAACAGAAGAAATGAACAATACGATGAAGAAATTTAAATCTGAAGCGATAGAATTGGAGCAAATGTACGAACAAACACTAACATAATTTTAATTCATCTTTATCATGTCATGAGATAATATTGTTCATTACAATCAAACGAAAGTTTATTGGAGTCAAAATCGATTTCAGCCGTTGCGTCAAAGAATGCGGTAATCCAAGTGTCAAAGTTATATTTGACGATGTATGAACGAAGGAAAGTTATTTAAAGCAGCGAATCGTTTGTATATTGAACAGTCTTCTTATTATAGCAGAGAATGTGCTGTACAGATATTAAGCGTCGAAGTTAACGAAACAGAAATAATTTGTTAAAGCAGAGAATAGTTGGTATATGAAAAGTACATATTTATATGTACGATAAATAGTTGTTATATAAATATGTACTTTTTATATACCAACTATTCTTTGCATTAACAACTTATTTCTGCTTTGTTAACTTCGACGCTTAATATCTGTAGCAGAAATAATTTGTTAAAGAAGAGAATAGTTGGTATATGAAAAGTATGCTTTGTAAGTTAAAGCGAGGTCCACTCTGTACAGGGTTGGGTGGGGGGATGCGAAGGGAGCCGCAGTGGCGAACACAGCAAACGGAGAACGACGTTTCTTAATTGTAAATTTTCAGCTTCGAGTTTTGCATCGCAATATCTCCGCTTGTAGGGCACGTAGCGGAAAAATAAAAACACTCTTATTATACGAATTTGATCAAAGCTATCCATTAAGCCTAGTTGAAACTTAATCCGTTTGCTAGTTATCGAGATCTCAAAATCTCGGGTACTAGCAACTCGTTGCGTCGCGTTAATAGAGCCACGGCGGTGTCGCTACGCGCGTACTTGGCGCGAGACACTGCCGTGTCTCTTGATTACTTTGATTTTTCCAAGGCAAAGATATTACTTGGATTTTTTCAAGGTAGATTATCAACATAAAATATAATTTTTTAAACAATAAGCAAAACCCGTTCGTAATTACCCCAGCTACGATTCCGCATTGCCCCGCGTGCGGCGGGTAACTCCGAATGGCATAGTTTTGCTTTTTGTTTAAAATTGTTCATGTTAAAAATTTATAAATATTATTGTAATTTAAAGCCAAATAACTGGAGTATTATTTAAAATAGACTTCTATAATTGATAAATAATCGTCGGCTTTATTAAACTTTTCCCTTAGATGTTCGCGATTCTTCCACTCTCCCGTACCCTTAAAACTATTTTCGTTAATAACTTTATTGTGCAATAAGGAAGCAAAAGTTATCTTTTTAAAATTAATTGTTGGGCTGAGTATAAGAACCGAAAGAAAAATACATAGGAATTAATTCACAGGAGACACAAAGGGTTCTATAATTCACCCCTGAATCTAGATTTGCGGCATTAGAGGTTGATTAGGGCAAAATCCTGAATTATGTTTTTAAGCATTTGTATGGGTGACCTTCGTAAGCAAGAACCAAGTCGATATCTCATCGGGCCTAAGAGATATTGACGAATCCGTGAAAATACATTTTACCCTTTCTCACTCCCTTAGGGATTGAATTTTTAAAAGTTCTTAGTGGGTGCTTACGTCATGAGAGGAATACACCCCTCGAATTTCATGTTTCTAGGTTCAGGGGTTTGGGCTGGGCGTTGATGAGTGAGTCAGTCAGTCAGTCAGTCAGTCAGTCAGGACACTTGTCTTTATATATATAGATTACTAGCTGGTTACCCGGGCTTCGCCCCGGAGGACTTCTCGCCCTATTGTAGACATCAGTTAGTACATAGACAACAGAGGAAATGAACAATACGATGAAGAAATTTAAATCTGAAGCGATAGAATTGGAGCAAATGTACGAACAAACACTAACATAATTTTAATTCATCTTTATCATGTCATGAGATAATATTGTTCATTACAATCAAACGAAAGTTTATTGGAGTCAAAATCGATTTCAGCCGTTGCGTCAAAGAATGCGGTAATCCAAGTGTCAAAGTTATATTTGACGATGTATGAACGAAGGAAAGTTATTTAAAGCAGCGAATCGTTTGTATATTGAACAGTCTTCTTATTATAGCAGAGAATGTGCTGTACAGATATTAAGCGTCGAAGTTAACGAAACAGAAATAATTTGTTAAAGCAGAGAATAGTTGGTATATGAAAAGTACATATTTATATGTACGATGAATAGTTGTTATATAAATATGTATTTTTTATATACCAACTATCCTTTGTTTTAACAAACTATTTCTGCTTTGTTAACTTCGACGCTTAATATCTGTAGCAGAAATAATTTGTTAAAGCAGAGAATAGTTGGTATACGAAAAGTATGCATTGTAAGTTAAAGCGAGGTCCACTCTGTACAGAGTTGGGAGGGGGGATGCGAAAGGGGCCGCGGTGGCGAACACAGCAAACGGAGAACGACGTTTCTTAATTGTAAATTTTCAGCTTCGAGTTTTGCATCGCAATATCTCCGCTTGTAGGGCACGTAGCGGAAAAATAAAAACACTTTTATTATACGAATTTGGTCCAAGCTATCCATTAAGCCTAGTTGGAACTTAATCCGTTCGCTAGTTATCGAGATCTCAAAATCTCGGGTACTCGCAACTCGTTGCGTCGCGTTAATAGAGCCGCGGCGGTCTCGCTTTGCGCATACTTGGCGCGAGGCACTACTGTGTCTCTTGATTACTTTGATTTTTTCAAGGTAAAGATATTACTTGGATTCTTTCAAGGTAGATTATCAACATAAAATATAATTTTTTAAACAATAAGCAAAACCCGTTCGTAATTACCCCAGCTACGATTCCGCATTGCCCCGCGTGCGGCGGGTAACTCCGAATGGCATAGTTTTGCTTTTTGTTTAAAATTGTTCATGTTAAAAATTTATAAATATTATTGTAATTTAAAGCCAAATAACTGGAGTATTATTTAAAATAGACTTCTATAATTGATAAATAATCGTCGGCTTTATTAAACTTTTCCCTTAGATGTTCGCGATTCTTCCACTCTCCCGTACCCTTAAAACTATTTTCGTTAATAACTTTATTGTGCAATAAGGAAGCAAAGTTATCTTTTTAAAATTAATTGTTGGGCTGAGTATAAGAACCGAAAGAAAAATACATAGGAATTAATTCACAGGAGACACAAAGGGTTCTATAATTCACCCCTGAATCTAGATTTGCGGCATTAGAGGTTGATTAGGGCAAAATCCTGAATTATGTTTTTAAGCATTTGTATGGGTGACCTTCGTAAGCAAGAACCAAGTCGATATCTCATCGGGCCTAAGAGATATTGACGAATCCGTGAAAATACATTTTACCCTTTCTCACTCCCTTAGGGATTGAATTTTTAAAAGTTCTTAGTGGGTGCTTACGTCATGAGAGGAATACACCCCTCGAATTTCATGTTTCTAGGTTCAGGGGTTTGGGCTGGGCGTTGATGAGTGAGTCAGTCAGTCAGTCAGTCAGTCAGTCAGGACACTTGTCTTTATATATATAGATTACTAGCTGGTTACCCGGGCTTCGCCCCGGAGGACTTCTCGCCCTATTGTAGACATCAGTTAGTACATAGACAACAGAGGAAATGAACAATACGATGAAGAAATTTAAATCTGAAGCGATAGAATTGGAGCAAATGTACGAACAAACACTAACATAATTTTAATTCATCTTTATCATGTCATGAGATAATATTGTTCATTACAATCAAACGAAAGTTTATTGGAGTCAAAATCGATTTCAGCCGTTGCGTCAAAGAATGCGGTAATCCAAGTGTCAAAGTTATATTTGACGATGTATGAACGAAGGAAAGTTATTTAAAGCAGCGAATCGTTTGTATATTGAACAGTCTTCTTATTATAGCAGAGAATGTGCTGTACAGATATTAAGCGTCGAAGTTAACGAAACAGAAATAATTTGTTAAAGCAGAGAATAGTTGGTATATGAAAAGTACATATTTATATGTACGATGAATAGTTGTTATATAAATATGTATTTTTTATATACCAACTATCCTTTGTTTTAACAAACTATTTCTGCTTTGTTAACTTCGACGCTTAATATCTGTAGCAGAAATAATTTGTTAAAGCAGAGAATAGTTGGTATACGAAAAGTATGCATTGTAAGTTAAAGCGAGGTCCACTCTGTACAGAGTTGGGAGGGGGGGATGCGAAAGGGGCCGCGGTGGCGAACA
Organism: Leptothorax acervorum; assembly: GCA_035220615.1. Taxonomy (NCBI): domain Eukaryota; kingdom Metazoa; phylum Arthropoda; class Insecta; order Hymenoptera; family Formicidae; genus Leptothorax; species Leptothorax acervorum. The sequence continues at coordinate 71,313 of JASTWQ010000529.1, read as the reverse complement.
CAGCAAACGGAGAACGACGTTTCTTAATTGTAAATTTTCAGCTTCGAGTTTTGCATCGCAATATCTCCGCTTGTAGGGCACGTAGCGGAAAAATAAAAACACTTTTATTATACGAATTTGGTCCAAGCTATCCATTAAGCCTAGTTGGAACTTAATCCGTTCGCTAGTTATCGAGATCTCAAAATCTCGGGTACTCGCAACTCGTTGCGTCGCGTTAATAGAGCCGCGGCGGTCTCGCTTTGCGCATACTTGGCGCGAGGCACTACTGTGTCTCTTGATTACTTTGATTTTTCAAGGTAAAGATATTACTTGGATTCTTTCAAGGTAGATTATCAACATAAAATATAATTTTTTAAACAATAAGCAAAACCCGTTCGTAATTACCCCAGCTACGATTCCGCATTGCCCCGCGTGCGGCGGGTAACTCCGAATGGCATAGTTTTGCTTTTTGTTTAAAATTGTTCATGTTAAAAATTTATAAATATTATTGTAATTTAAAGCCAAATAACTGGAGTATTATTTAAAATAGACTTCTATAATTGATAAATAATCGTCGGCTTTATTAAACTTTTCCCTTAGATGTTCGCGATTCTTCCACTCTCCCGTACCCTTAAAACTATTTTCGTTAATAACTTTATTGTGCAATAAGGAAGCAAAAGTTATCTTTTTAAAATTAATTGTTGGGCTGAGTATAAGAACCGAAAGAAAAATACATAGGAATTAATTCACAGGAGACACAAAGGGTTCTATAATTCACCCCTGAATCTAGATTTGCGGCATTAGAGGTTGATTAGGGCAAAATCCTGAATTATGTTTTTAAGCATTTGTATGGGTGACCTTCGTAAGCAAGAACCAAGTCGATATCTCATCGGGCCTAAGAGATATTGACGAATCCGTGAAAATACATTTTACCCTTTCTCACTCCCTTAGGGATTGAATTTTTAAAAGTTCTTAGTGGGTGCTTACGTCATGAGAGGAATACACCCCTCGAATTTCATGTTTCTAGGTTCAGGGGTTTGGGCTGGGCGTTGATGAGTGAGTCGAGTCAGTCAGTCAGTCAGTCAGTCAGGACACTTGTCTTTATATATATAGATTACTAGCTGGTTACCCGGGCTTCGCCCCGGAGGACTTCTCGCCCTATTGTAGACATCAGTTAGTACATAGACAACAGAAGAAATGAACAATACGATGAAGAAATTTAAATCTGAAGCGATAGAATTGGAGCAAATGTACGAACAAACACTAACATAATTTTAATTCATCTTTATCATGTCATGAGATAATATTGTTCATTACAATCAAACGAAAGTTTATTGGAGTCAAAATCGATTTCAGCCGTTGCGTCAAAGAATGCGGTAATCCAAGTGTCAAAGTTATATTTGACGATGTATGAACGAAGGAAAGTTATTTAAAGCAGCGAATCGTTTGTATATTGAACAGTCTTCTTATTATAGCAGAGAATGTGCTGTACAGATATTAAGCGTCGAAGTTAACGAAACAGAAATAATTTGTTAAAGCAGAGAATAGTTGGTATATGAAAAGTACATATTTATATGTACGATGAATAGTTGTTATATAAATATGTACTTTTTATATACCAACTATCCTTTGCTTTAACAACTATTTCTGCTTTGTTAACTTCGACGCTTAATATCTGTAGCAGAAATAATTTGTTAAAGCAGAGAATAGTTGGTATACTGAAAAGTATGCATTGTAAGTTAAAGCGAGGTCCACTCTGTACAGGGTTGGGAGGGGGGATGCGAAGGGAGCCGCAGGTGGCGAACACAGCAAACGGAGAACGACGTTTCTTAATTGTAAATTTTCAGCTTCGAGTTTTGCATCGCAATATCTCCGCTTGTAGGGCACGTAGCGGAAAAATAAAAACACTCTTATTATACGAATTTGATCAAAGCTATCCATTAAGCCTAGTTGGAACTTAATCCGTTCGCTAGTTATCGAGATCTCAAAATCTCGGGTACTCGCAACTCGTTGCGTCGCGTTAATAGAGCCACGGCGGTCTCGCTTACGCGCGTACTTGGCGCGAGGACACTGCCGTGTCTCTTGATTACTTTGATTTTTCCAAGGTAAAGATATTACTTGGATTTTTCAAGGTAGATTATCAACATAAAATATAATTTTTTAAACAATAAGCAAAACCCGTTCGTAATTACCCCAGCTACGATTCCGCATTGCCCCGCGTGCGGCGGGTAACTCCGAATGGCATAGTTTTGCTTTTTGTTTAAAATTGTTCATGTTAAAAATTTATAAATATTATTGTAATTTAAAGCCAAATAACTGGAGTATTATTTAAAATAGACTTCTATAATTGATAAATAATCGTCGGCTTTATTAAACTTTTCCCTTAGATGTTCGCGATTCTTCCACTCTCCCGTACCCTTAAAACTATTTTCGTTAATAACTTTATTGTGCAATAAGGAAGCAAAAGTTATCTTTTTAAAATTAATTGTTGGGCTGAGTATAAGAACCGAAAGAAAAATACATAGGAATTAATTCACAGGAGACACAAAGGGTTCTATAATTCACCCCTGAATCTAGATTTGCGGCATTAGAGGTTGATTAGGGCAAAATCCTGAATTATGTTTTTAAGCATTTGTATGGGTGACCTTCGTAAGCAAGAACCAAGTCGATATCTCATCGGGCCTAAGAGATATTGACGAATCCGTGAAAATACATTTTACCCTTTCTCACTCCCTTAGGGATTGAATTTTTAAAAGTTCTTAGTGGGTGCTTACGTCATGAGAGGAATACACCCCTCGAATTTCATGTTTCTAGGTTCAGGGGTTTGGGCTGGGCGTTGATGAGTGAGTCAGTCAGTCAGTCAGTCAGTCAGTCAGGACACTTGTCTTTATATATATAGATTACTAGCTGGTTACCCGGGCTTCGCCCCGGAGGACTTCTCGCCCTATTGTAGACATCAGTTAGTACATAGACAACAGAGGAAATGAACAATACGATGAAGAAATTTAAATCTGAAGCGATAGAATTGGAGCAAATGTACGAACAAACACTAACATAATTTTAATTCATCTTTATCATGTCATGAGATAATATTGTTCATTACAATCAAACGAAAGTTTATTGGAGTCAAAATCGATTTCAGCCGTTGCGTCAAAGAATGCGGTAATCCAAGTGTCAAAGTTATATTTGACGATGTATGAACGAAGGAAAGTTATTTAAAGCAGCGAATCGTTTGTATATTGAACAGTCTTCTTATTATAGCAGAGAATGTGCTGTACAGATATTAAGCGTCGAAGTTAACGAAACAGAAATAATTTGTTAAAGCAGAGAATAGTTGGTATATGAAAAGTACATATTTATATGTACGATGAATAGTTGTTATATAAATATGTATTTTTTATATACCAACTATCCTTTGTTTTAACAAACTATTTCTGCTTTGTTAACTTCGACGCTTAATATCTGTAGCAGAAATAATTTGTTAAAGCAGAGAATAGTTGGTATACGAAAAGTATGCATTGTAAGTTAAAGCGAGGTCCACTCTGTACAGAGTTGGGAGGGGGGATGCGAAAGGGGCCGCGGTGGCGAACACAGCAAACGGAGAACGACGTTTCTTAATTGTAAATTTTCAGCTTCGAGTTTTGCATCGCAATATCTCCGCTTGTAGGGCACGTAGCGGAAAAATAAAAACACTTTTATTATACGAATTTGGTCCAAGCTATCCATTAAGCCTAGTTGGAACTTAATCCGTTCGCTAGTTATCGAGATCTCAAAATCTCGGGTACTCGCAACTCGTTGCGTCGCGTTAATAGAGCCGCGGCGGTCTCGCTTTGCGCATACTTGGCGCGAGGCACTACTGTGTCTCTTGATTACTTTGATTTTTTCAAGGTAAAGATATTACTTGGATTCTTTCAAGGCAGATTATCAACATAAATTATAATTTTAAACAATAAGCAAAACCCGTTCGTAATTACCCTAGCTACGATTCGGCATTGCCCCGCGTGCGGCGGGTAACTCCGAATGGCAAAGTTTTGCTTTTTGTTTAAAATTGTTCACGTTGAAAATTTATAAATATTATTGTAATTTAAAGCCAAATAACTGGAATATTACTTGAAATAGACTTCTATAATTGATAAATAATCGTCAGCTTTATTTAACTTTTCCCTTAGATGTTCGCAATTCTTCCATTCTCCCATACCCTTAAAACTATTTTCGTTAATAAATTTATTGTGGAATAAGTGGGTATTTGTAAGCAATAACCAAGTCAATATCTCATCGGGTCTAAGAGATATTGAAAAATCCGTAAAAATATATTTTACCCCTTTTTACCCTCTTAAGGGTCGAATTTTTAAAAATCCCTTCTTAGTGGGAGCTTACGTCATAAAAGAAATGTACCTACTCCCCAAATTTCATGTTTCTAGGTTCACGGGTTGGGCTGGGCGTTGATGAGTCAGTCAGTTAGTCAGTCAGTTACTCAGTCAGGAGATTTGTTTTTATATATAGAGATTAACGAATCTCTGAAAATACATTTTACCCCTTTTCACCCCTTTAGGGATTGAATTTTTAAAAATCCCTTAGTGGGTGCTTACGTCATGAGAGGAATACACTTCCCAAATTTCATGTTTATAGGTTCAGGGGTTTGGGCTGGGCGTTGATGAGTGAGTGAGTGAGTCAGGACATCTGTCTTTATATATATATAGATAGATAGGGCTTTATTTGTTTTTATATATATAGATAATAGATACTAAATATATCTTACTCTTAATTAGATTTAATTCAAGTCTATATTCATTTGCATATCGCATCCGGTACAAATTCTAAATATGTATTACATCATTGCAAGGTAATCTTAAACTTAAAAGAAATTATTGAATATCAAATGAGAATTTATTAATTATTTAAAGTAATTTATTTAATTCACATTATTATTATAATGTATTTTAATGCCATTGTATCTAGTTTTTTACGTAATTTTAAAATAAATAATCACAAAATTAATAATCACTAATGTGACCACAAAATACTACGATTACGATTAAACTGATTCACACCTAAATCCAGATTTATCCCTTTAGAGGTTGATTAGGGCAAAATCCTGAAATATGTTTTTGAGCATTTGAATGGGTGACCTTCGTAAGCAAGAACCAAGTCGATATCTCATCGGGCCTAAGAGATATTGACGAATCCGTGAAAATACATTTTAACCCTTTTCACACCCTTAAGGGCCGAATTTTTAAAAATCCCTTCTTAGTGGGTGCTTACGTCATGAGAGGAGTGCACCCCTCGAATTTCATGTTTATAGGTTCAGGGGTTTGGGCTGGGCGTTGATGAGTGAGTGAGTGAGTGAGTGAGTGAGTGAGTCAGGACATCTGTCTTTATATATATAGATTAACGAATCCCCGAAAACAAATTTTACCCCTTTTCACCGCCTCAGGGGACGAATTACTAAAAATCCCTTCTTAGTGGGTACTTACGTCATGAGAGGAATACACCCCTCGAATTTCATGTTTCTAGGTTCAGGGGTTTGGGCAGGGCGTTGATGAGTGAGTCAGTCAGTCAGGACATTTGTCTTTATATATATAGATAGATATTAGATACTAAATATATCTGACTCTAAATTTGATTTAATTCAAGTTTATATTCATTTGCATATCGCAGCCGTTACAAATTCCAAATATGTATTACAATACATTATTGCAAGGTAATCTTAATCTCAAAAGAAATTATTGAATATCAAATGAGAATTTACTAAGTATTTGAAGTAATTTATTTAATTCACATTATTATTACAATGTATTTTAATGTCATTGTATCTTAAAAAAAAGTAACACTAAGATTATAAATAATACTAAGATTTAAAATACTAAGATTACAATTAAATTGATTTATTTCAAACAAAGAACAAACACTATTTGCATATATACAGGACGTTTGTTGACATCTAAATTTGTTTTTAATAAGTACAGACGGCGTCATTAAAGCCTTCCCACCTGAAGATAGGCCAGTACTGAAAATCTATAGTATACGTAACGTAAACTATAGATTTTCAGAACGCAACCGGGAAGGCATTATTGACGCCGTCTGTACATAGTACATGAATAAATTTGATTGTGTTTGCTTATCAACATTAATTACAATTTCAAAAAATAAGCAAAACCCGTTTGTAATTAAATAAAGACGTTTATAATTGGTAAATAATCGTGGGCTTTATTAAACTTTTCCCTTAGATGTTCGCGATTCTTCCACTCTCCCTACGGTCCTTAAAATTATTTTTGTTAATAAATTTATTGAGGAATACGGAAGCAAATGTTATTTTTTTAAAAACAATTGTTTGGCTGAGTATAACAACCGAAAAAATACCATTAATTAATTAATTTACAGGAGATACGAAGGATTCTATAATTCACCCCTAAATCCAGATTTATCCCTTTAGAGGTTGATTAGCAAAATCCTGAAATATGTTTTTGAGCATTTTTATGGGTGACCTTCGTAAGCAAGAACCAAGTCGATATCTCATCGGGCCTAAGAGATATTGACGAATCCGTGAAAATACATTTTACCCCTTTTCACACCCTTAAGGGTGGAATTTCTAAAAATCCCTTCTTAGTGGATGCTTACGTCATGAAAGGAATACACTCCTCGAATTTCATGTTTCTAGGTTCAGGTGTTTGGGCTGGGCGTTGATGAGTCAGTCAGTCAGTCAGGACATTTGTCTTTATATATATAGATAATAGATACAAAATATATCTTACTCTAAATTTGATTTAATTCAAGTTTATATTCATTTGCATATCGCAGCCGGTACAAATTCCAAATATGTATTACAATACATTATTGCAAGGTAATCTTAATTTCAAAAAAAATTATTGAATATCAAATGAGAATTTACTAAGTATTTAAAGTAATTTATTTAATTCACATTATTATTACAATGTATTTTAATGTCAATTTATCTTAAAAAAAAGTTATACTAAGATTATAAATAATACTAAGATTTAAAATACTAAGATTACAATTAAATTGATTCATTTCGAACGATTTATTGAATTGATTTATTTCGAACAAAGAACAAACACTATTTGCATATATACAGGACGTTTGTTAACATCTAAATTTGTTTTTAGTCTTTATCACATAGTACATAGTAAATGAATAAATTTGATTGTGTTTGCTTATCAACATAAATTACAATTTCAAAAAATAAGCAAAACCCGTTCGTAATTAAATAAAGACTTTTATAATTGGTAAATAATCGTCGGCTTTATTTAACTTTTCCCTTAGATGTTTGCGATTCTTCCACTCTCCCCTACAACCCTTAATATTATTTTTGTTAATAAATTTATTAAGGAATACGGAAGCAAATGTTATTTTTTTTTAAATAATTGTTTGGGTGAGTATAACAACCGAAAAAATACCATTAATTAATTAATTTACAGGAGATACGAAGGATTCTATAATTCACCCCTAAATCCAGATTTATCCCTTTAGAGGTTGATTAGGGCAAAATCCTGAAATATGTTTTTGAACATTTGTATGGGTGACCTTCGTAAGCAAGAACCAAGTCGATATCTCATCGGGCCTAAGAGATATTGACGAATCCGTGAAAATACATTTTACCCCTTTTCACACCCTTAAGGGTCGAATTTCTAAAAATCTCTTCTTAGTGGGTGATTACGTCATGAGAGGAATACACCCCTCGAATTTCATGTTTCTAGGTTTAGGGGTTTTGGCTGGGCGTTGATGAGTCAGTGAGTGAGTCAGTCAGGACATTTGTCTTTATATATATAGATTAACAAATCTCTGAAAACAAATTTTACCCCTTTTCACCTCCTCAGGAAACGAATTACTAAAAATCCCTTCTTAGTGGGTGCTTACGTCATGAGAGGAATACACCCCTCGAATTTCATGTTTCTAGGTTCAGGGGTTTGGGCTGGGCGATGATGAGTGAGTCAGTCAGTCAGTCAGTCAGTCAGGACATTTGTTTTTATATATATAGATTATTAACGAATCCCCGAAAACAAATTTCACCCCTTTTCACCGCCTCAGGGGACGAATTACTAAAAATCCCTTCTTAGTGGGTGCTTACGTCATGAGAGGAATACACCCCTCGAATTTCATGTTTCTAGGTTCAGGGGTTTGGACTGGGCGTTGATGAGTGTGTCAGTCAGTGAGTCAGTCAGTCAGGACATTTGTCTTTATATACAGGGTGTTACTAAAAGAGCGGACACTAACTACATAGCGGTATTCCTTGTCAAAAACTGAGTCGAAAAGTCCTGAACCACTTTTTTCTATAATGCTTAACAAAGCCGTAATCATTGAGTAAAGTTAGTCCAACCAGCGTCGTTCTTTAGCCAGGCGAACGTCGGTGAGCCGCGCGCCTGATAGTGTGCGTGAGCGCTCCGCCGCGAATCGCGCAGCGGCACGGCGGCACGGCCGCGGCCGGCCGCGGCGGCCGCGCTATGCCTTCGCGCGCGTCGCATGCAATATTCTTACGTATTGTAATAATAGAAATAAATTTTTCTTGCACTAAAAATCACTTTTTACTTTTCGTCAGAAGTATCCCCTTGCAGAAAATTTTGATAACGGATAAAACTTTCGCCAAGACATAACTATTATTAACATATGAAAATTAAAACAAATACAAAAAATTATACTGTGTATTTTACAATACAAAATTTTACAATACAAAAATTATTTTCTAAACAATCCGTTTCGTTAAATATCTTTGCGTTAACTTAATTTAAATTATAACACAAAGCACTTATTGAATCTTTCTACAAGGTTTGCCCAGTTACTCAGAAGTAATAAATTTTTTAAGGGGAATTTACTGTAACAATTAGATATTTAAATAATCTCGTACTTAAAAGGAAATACGTTAAAAATATTATTAAAAGCTAAAGTATTCAAAAATAAAAGAATTTCTTCTCTTATGAAAAGAAGATTTATCCTAAGTCATGAATAACGCTGTTCAGATGTACAATCTTTTTGAAACATGAAGTAAATAAGAGTAAAACGCCGAGCGAACAATATTAATTCTTATAGCGAATAATAAATAATAACACGTTTAATAACTTAAAACAAAATAAAATACAAACGTTTCTGTCTTAGTTTAGACGCATAAATAAAAGTGAAATGTTATCGTATTCATAAGACATTGGACAGCGGTAAAGTTATTGGAAAAGGTTGAACATAAGGTAAATTACGTGATAACTGCTGCCTTTTAAATAAAATGAAATTGAAAAGTTAGCTGCAATTCGTATGTTTCTTTATAAAGGTGTAAAATTCACTTACCAGACAGTGTAATATCAATGTCATGATGATCTACCGTCTGGTTTCAGTAACAAAACAATGCTTATGAGTTAATGTCAGCGTACGGACTGAAGGCCTAGACTTAAGCGTGAGGTGAAATGAGTACAGAGAAATATCATGAAGCATCATATAACAAAGTAACACTCGTAAATAAATAAAATGAGTTAATAAATAAAACAGGCTACAGATGTCAATTGTGTGGAAATCTCTCGACAATAGGAGAATAATCATTAGAAAGATTTTTTTATTTACTAGTTTATTTATTTACTTATTTTTTTATTTACTAGTGTTATTTTGTTATATGATACTTTATGACATTTGTATGTATTTATTTCACCTTGCGCTCGAGCCTAAGTCTTCAATCCGTGCATTGATCTTAACTCATGTAATAAGCATTGTTTCATTACTGAAACCAGACACGGTAGATTATCACGAGATTGATACAACACTGTCTGGCAAGTAAATTTACATCTTCATGAAAAAACATACGAATTGTAGCTAATTTTTGTGATATTATTTTATTTAAAAGGCAGCAGTTAGTGATTTACCTTATATTCAACCTTTACCTTTTCTAACAACTTTACCGCTGACCAATGTTTTACGAATACAATAACAGTTCACTTTTATTTATGCGTTATTGACAATTAGATTTAAAATTATTGCAAAATGTTACACACAAGAGGGTCTAAACTAAGGCAGATACGTTTGTATTGTATTTTCTTAAGTTATTAAACGTGTTATTATTTATTATTCGCTATAAGAATTAATATTGTTCGCTCGGCGTTTTACTCTTATTTACCTCATGTTTCAAAAAGATTGTACATCTGAACAGCGTTATTCATGACTTAGGATAAATCATTTTCTCATAAAAAAAGAAATTATTTTTTATTTTTTAATATTTTTAATGTATTTTCTTTAAGTACGAGATTATTTAAACATCTAATTATTACAGTAAATTCCTCCCAAACAATTTATTACTTCTGAGTAACTGGACAAAACTCGTAGAAAGATTTAATAAGTGCTTTGTCTTATAATTTAAGTTAACGATAAGATATCTAACGAAACAGATTGTTTAGAAAATAATTTTTGTATTGTAAAATACACAGTATAATTTTTTGTATTTGTTTTAATTTTCATATGTTAATAATAGTTATGTCTTGGCGAAAGTTTTATCCGTTATCAAAATTTTCTGCAAGGGGATACTTCTGACGAAGAGTAAAAAGTGATTTTTAGTGCAAGAAAAAATTATTTCTATTATTACAATACGTAAGAATATTGCATGCGACGCGCGCGAAGGCATAGCGCGGCCGCCGCGGCCGGCCGCGGCCGTGCAGCCGCGCGATGCGCGGCGGAGCGCTCACGCACACTATCAGGCGCGCGGCTCACCGACGTTCGCCCGGCTAAAGAACGACGCTGGTTGGACTAACTTTACTCAATGATTACGGCTTTGTTAAGCATTATAGAAAAAAGTGATTCAGGACTTTTCGACTCAGTTTTTGACAAGGAATACCGCTATGTAGTTAGTGTCCGCTCTTTTAGTAACACCCTGTATATAGGCGCTGTAATTACGTATACATACATATGTGCATGTGCATACATTATAATATGCATTATATTGTTGCGCCCGTGCTCAGACGCCCGTTACATCGCGGCGAATCGCGAAGAGTCCCTTAGCGATCAGCTGTTATCGATCGTTATTGATTTACCAGAGATTCTCAATTGTGGAGCCTCGGTCTCGAGGGTCTCCAGCGGACGCGACGCGACGGCCCGAGGCTCCAGAACAATTGAGAATCTCTGGTAAATCAATAACGATCGATAACAGCTGTTCGCTAAGGGACGCTTCGCGATTCGCCATAATCGCCGCGATGTAACGGACATCTCAGCACGGGCGCAACAATATATATGTCTTACACCGCCTTACACTTCCGACGTTGCATATGGGTATGAACCCAGTATATAATAAACATATACATATATATATTGGAAGAATATATATATGTAATATTACAAAATAATATAAACAAGCTTCGATAGTGTGTGGTGCGCTCAACGCACATACACGGAACGCGCTTGTGTGCGGCATGGATCAGTTATATTTGTGGTTACACATTGCATGTGTGCAATGTATACATGTATTTTCAATACATGTGCAATATATACATGTATTTTCAATACATGTTTACACAGATAAAAGTTTCATGTCAATATCTCTTTCTATTCAACACCAATATAGAAAGAGATATTTATAACGTGAAACTTTTTACGTTTCTGCCGTAGGCGAAAAGTTACGTGATCACTGCCCTGAGATAAATCAATAACACGAAAAACGCGGTTTAGAACCGGGATTAGAAATGTCGGTATTATCGACATTTTTAGTTCCGCTTGGGTGGCGTTGTAATCGATTTCGAGTTTGCCTGTTTGCCCTTAAGGGGATCCTGAACTGACAGGCAAACTCGAAATCGATTACAACGCCACCCAAGCGGAACTAAAAATGTCGATAATACCGACATTTCTAATCCCGGTTCTAAACCGCGTTTTTCGTGTTATTGATTTATCTCAGGCGATCTCAGGGCAGTGATCACGTAACTTTTCGCCTACGGCAGAAACGTAAAAAGTTTCACGTTATAAATATCTCTTTCTATGTTGGTGTTGAATAGAAAGAGATATTGACATGAAACTTTTATCTGTGTAAACATGTATTGAAAATACATGTATATATTGCACATGTATTGAAAATACATGTATACATTGCACACATGCAATGTGTAGCCACAAAATAAGTGATCCATGCCGCACACAAGCGCGTGCCGTGTATGTGCGTTGAGCGAACCACACACTATTGAAGCTTGTTTATATTATTCCATAATATTGCATTAGATATTCTTCCAATATATATATGTATATGTTTATTATATACTGGATTCATACCCATATGCAACGTCGAAAGTGTAAGGCGGTGTAAGACATATATATTTTTGCGCCCGTGCTGAGATGTCCGTTACATCGCGGCGATTATGGCAAATCGCGAAGCGTCCCTTAGCGAACAGCTGTTATCGATCGTTATTGATTACCAGACATTCTCAATTGTTCTGGAGCCTCGGGCCGTCGCGTCGCGTCCGCTCGAGATCCTCGAGACCGAGGCTCCACAATTGAGAATCTCTGGTAAATCAATAACGATCGATAACAGCTGATCGCTAAGGGACTCTTCGCGATTCGCCGCGATGTAACGGGCGTCTGAGCACGGGCGCAACAATATAATGCATATTATAATGTATACACATGCACATATTTATGTATACGTAATTACAGCGCCTATATATATGTATGTATATATACATATATACACACACACAGTGTTGAGAATAAATAATACAATATACACAAACCTTCATTACATACATTTTGTGTATATACGTATATATGTACATACACAAAATATATGTCATGAAGGTTAGTGTATATTGTATTATTTATTCTCAACACTGAAAGTATATATATGTTCATAAACATAATGCGCGTGTACATATTTGTGTGTGCGTGCGTTTATACACATAATGTACATAGTCCCACATATGTAATTATTATAGGCGCTGTAATTACGTATACTTATATATGTGTATGTGTATACATTATAATACGCATTATATGTAAGCTTTACACCGCATTCACCCTTACCGGGTGTCCCATTTTAATCTACTCCTCCAAAAACTGTTATTTTTAATTTGAGAAAGAAATGCTTTTACACAACAGTTGTTTGGCAGAGTGACACATGTAATGATTCCGATGTGCGTCATGTCGCAGATGTCGTTTTCAAGAAAAGACGACTAATTTCTATGGAACTTGACTTTTGTCTGATAAAAGTTATACATGTCATCGAGATGTTTTACTAAAATAAAGCTCTTTCGTTTCTAAGATATTTTAAATTTTGCTATGATATTTGCAATATAAAATATATGAAATATCTCGTAAAGTCTTCACTTTTCGAGGATTTTACCTTGAGATTTTTATATGTAGAACAAAAAGAATTGAATTTGTTGAAAGAAAAACGCAAAAACTATTTTTAAAAATTTGATTGCATTTTGTACAATGTACATTTAATTTTGCAAAATTGTAAATGTCAAAAATTATATTATTATTCGCTTTATTTCGTTATTCTGTGCATAAAAGTATGAAGATACAGTCATCGAAAAGTGAATATTCTACGAGACATTACATTTTTTATAAAAAGGTACGACAAAATTTAAAATATCTCAGGACATTGTAACGAAAGAGAACTTTATTATAGTGTTTCGAAAATGTCTCAACGAGATGTACAACTTTATGTGAAGGAAAAAATCAAGTTTCATAAGAAATTAGTCCCCTATTTTTTGAAAATGACATGTACGACACAACTGACATCGGAATCTTGTGTCCCCCTTCAAAGCAAACAACTTTTGTTTGAAACATATTTATCTGCAAATAAGTTGTGAGGATATAAATTCGTTACGCTTTATTTTGTCCACCTTGTACGTTATATTGTTTATATATTTATACAATCAAGTGTGACTAATACATGCACAGCACATTTTTTCTTAAATGTACAAAAAGGATCGAAATTATGTGATTTTGATTATTGATACTATAGAATGGGCCCCTCCAACGCCCATTCCCGTGAGAACGCACCCAATATATTTGCTTCGTCTCTCCGATTGTAATGTACAAAAAATACATTTGTAATAATCAGTACCGTCATAACAGACGCTTCTGATTTTTATTATACTATAGATGGATTACAGAATAGGCCCCTCCAACGCCTATTCCCGTGAGAACGCACCCAATATATTTATGTCCGTCTCTCCGATTTTACTTTAGAAATGATACATTTCTAATTATCAGTTCCGTCATAACAGACGCTTCTGACGTTTTACTTTGTCAGTACCGTCAGAACAAACGCATCTGATTTTTATTATAATCAACAGTCCGAATACACGCTTTTGGCATTTTATTTTGTCACTACCGTCAGAATAGACACATCTGATTTATATTACAATCAGTACCGTCCGAATAGACGCTTGTGGCATTTTATTTTGTCACTAGCGTCACAACAGACGCATCTGATTTTTATTATAATCAACAGACCGAATACACGCTTTTGGCATTTTATTTTGTCACTACCGTCAGAGTAGACACATCTGATTTGTATTATAATCAGTACCGTCCGAATAGACGCTTGTGGCATTTTATTTTGTCACTACCGTCACAACAGACGCATCTGATTTTTATTATAATCAACAGTCCGAATACACGCTTTTGGCATTTTTTTTTGTCACTACCGTCAGAATAGACGCATCTGATTTTTATTATAATCAGTACCGTCCGAATAAACGTTTGTGGCATTTTATTTTTCCACTACCGTCAGAGCAGACGATTGTGACATTTAGTTTCCCAATACTAAACAAATACTTTATTCATTGAGACATGTTATATTTAAACGATATATTTATGCAATATCGTAACTTTGTAGATATTACTACGGACGTGTTGGAAATAGCGATAGATGTCCATCTTCTATAATTTTTATAAAGTGTTGTCTCATCTGTCCTACTTGATAGGAATATTTTACATTGCAAGGATTGCCTTGTAAGACTATAGTTGTGGCAAAAGCTGCGGCGTAAATTCCGCAACTTGTAGCGTCTGGTTGTGCATCAACTTTCTCAAAAATAATGTCACTTTGCCTTATTTTTGGATATCGACGCTTTATATATTCTCTTTCCTTGCTTACCAATTTGTCGTATGTACAGCCAGGTATACTGTCATATACGAACAGTTTGGTGCCATCACAAAATATACATCGCCAGTGTTCAATTCCCCCTGCTTTACTTTTTCCTCCAATTATTTGTAAGCTTTTGTCGCTCTTACTAGCGTCAATATAATGAGGACATTCTTGATATTGTACACTTTGCGTTTCAAAAGGAGTACTTTGTCTTACAATGCGTAAAAATTCATCTATCGATTCGTCCGTTAGGAGGTTGTTGCGAGACAAAACATTCTTTTTCACAACGGAAATAGGTATAATAATTTCATTTAAATTCATTATTCGTCTTGCCTTATCCTCTTCGGTTATATCTCGCTTGTAGCTTGTACCAATATATGTACAATCATCATCCTGCTCCATATCTGGAGCTATCACATTAGTGGTAATTGCTGTGTTTATCGGCAAAATGTCACATTTTAACGTTTCTTTATTTTCATTAATGACATTTTCGCATTTTACTGCATTTTGCTCAATAGTTTTTCGACTACTTAATTTTTTACTTGCTTCCTGTGCTTCTATAATATATCTTGGCTCTCTTATAGGCATATTCCTTTTAGTACGACTATCCAAGATTTCCGGAAGCATGCTATCGTGGTAGAAGCGTTTTAGCAAAGGCAGCATATTAGTTTCCCAAAAAGCATTGTCTCTATTTACACGCACTATTTTCATGCTTTTTGGTGTCCATACAGCTAAAATGCAATATTCTCGTTGCGTTATGTTTAATTGACCTTGAACCTGATAAAAAAATTTATGATTTCTATTCATATTGTCAGGATTTTTTCTATCAAAGATGGTCTTCAAGGAAGCCAATTTTTCTATGGCTTCTTCTGCTGTTAAATTTTCAGCCGACTGAGGACATTTAATCTCCACCAGACCATCTTCGTCAATGAGCCCATCGGGAGAAGCACCCAGGAATGGATTTTTACCATCAATAAACAATCCGCAAGGTTTTATTTGTTTTTTGAGTTTTGCGGCTAACTCTTTCCTCGCATCCTCCTCTCGATCGCGACCATATTTCATGGCTGCAGTGTCAATGCACGGAGGAAACAAAATATCTTTCACTGTTGGTGCACGAGGCGTTTGCAATCTCATACGACATACCCTTCCAAAATTGGATGCTGTCAACATGAGACTTCTTGTGACTACCCACAGCTCAGAATCACCTTGATCTATTGTGTTTCGTTCAATCTGCTTCCTGTTTTCCGCGTTTTCAGCCAACATCTTAAAATGATGTTGCCGATTTTCTTCGAATTTATCATCTGAATCGTCTGGTCTTTGCGAGTGCGGGCCATAATGGCGATCTGTTCCTGATTCTCGCTTCGGTCTCTTTTGCCTTCCATCGATTTGTCGAGATTGTCTGGTTCTCGCAACTTTTATTTGCCGTCGCTTTTCCAGTGTCTCGACAACAGGTGGAACTGCTTTACCTCTGACCTTATGCACTCTTGTAAGGATGTCTTGTGTATTGTATTGCACAGCTGATCCCAAAACTCTAGCATTATAAGAGCCTCGTTTGCCAAAATTAACGCGCTTTCCGCCAATTTCTTTGCAGATTATGGAATTGAACGATTCTGCAGGATTATTTGTGTAATTTAACAGCAAACTATCTGAATAAGCTGCTATATATCTTACAGCAATCTGTATTTTTTGGTACAGACCATACAGTTTCAGATCGTTTACGTAGTTTGTCTTCGTTTCATCTTCGCATTTACGACCGCGTTTCTTACATTCTGTATGCTCACCAAATACGTGGCTAGGAATCATGTTCAATATATCTTCTCGTAATTTCGTAGCCTGCAAATAAGGAGGTATGTTTTCTTTTCTTCGTAAAGAAGCTAGTTCCATAATCTCTTTTCGTATTGGTAAAATGTTGCTCTTTACAACATTTCTAAGCTGTACAAAATTACGTTTTCTTTTTTGCCCTTTTGGCTGAGTTGTTTCAGCCACGTTTTTTAATTTATTGCTCAGATTACGAAGCAGATGGTTGGTACATTCTATTTTTTGTACCCTTACTTTCATTTCGCGATATGGGTCATTTTTGAGTATACAGTGATATACATTACTGTCGCCATCAGCGATAAGTGTTCTGTATATCAATCCGTGCATTTGCAGGCTACTATTGAAACCTTCTGCAATGGCATCGCTCTCCATACTTGTGGAGCTTGCGTTGCGATCAAAATTTTTGTAGCATTTATGAGTTTTTGCTTTACAATTTCTTCGCTCCGCTACGTCGCATACCGTGCAATATTTGTTGCGGATGCCAACGAAGAGAATTTTCCTTGTGCGGTAACCGATTATGGCACCTGCACCGGAAAGTGAATCGTACGCTTTACCGTACGATCTCTTCATCCAACTGCCATCCGCAACAACTGTTATATACGGAATACCATTTATCGTTTCATTCTTTTCTATCGCGAGTTGTTTTTCCTCCTCGGCTGCCATTTTCATACTTTCCATGGCCGTTTCTAGAAAACTGTCAACTAAGTCTTCGCGATACTTAATGTATGTGCGTTCAGACATGCAAGTAATGTTCATGGCTGCATATAGCTCTTCTAGCTGGGCGTAACCAACTCCAGCTGTTATTGTTGCAGCTACAGCAGCTCTATTAACATCTAATATTTCGTCGGAATCTACGGGTTCAGACCAAAAATTGTCTTCAAAGTGGCACGTTTGACATTTGAAGAAGAATTGCGTGAGTAACCCACGGCGACGAGATTTTACGCATGTCCAACCTTCAAATGAGCACTGAAATGCTGCCTTATATTTATGATTATCAAATGTTCTATGCAATTCTTTCAAGAAAAAAGATGAGTCCATAATGCGACGACCTTCAGGCTCATGTTCTTCGATACGACCTGTATCCGTACCGCCTTTCTCGATAACAAGAGTATGATTCTCAATATCGTCATCATCAGGCGATGTCCAATATTGGACATAATCTGTGCATTCCGGCGTTTCAGCCGGGCACGTTTGTTGGGTACGAAGCTCCACATCCATCGTACCGGGAGTAACCAGTGATTCCACTGATTTCCGGACATAGGTAGGTTCCTTCGCACCCTCAACAAGAATATAATGTTCAATATCGTCATCTTCGCGATATTGGACATTGTCGTACATACCTGTGCATTTCGGCGTTAGAGCCAAGCACGTTTGTTGGGTACGAAGCTTTACATCTATCGTACCGGGAGTAACCAGTGATTCCACTGATTTACGGACATTGGTAGATTCCTTCGTACCCTCAACAAAACTATAATTGTCAATATCGTCATCTTCGCGACATTGGACATTGTCGTACGTACCTGTGCATTTCGGCGTTAGGGCCAAGCACGTTTGTTGGGTACGAAGCTTTACATCTATCGTACCGGGAGTAACCAGTGATTCCACTGATTTACGGACATTGGTAGATTCCTTCGTACCCTCAACAAAACTATAATTGTCAATATCGTCATCTTCGCGACATTGGACATTGTCGTACGTACCTGTGCATTTCGGCGTTTGAGCTAGGCACGTTTGCTGGGTACGAAGCTCCACATCCATCGTACTGGGAGTGACCAGTGATTCCACAGATTTCTGGACATTGGTAGGTTTCTTCGTACCCTTAGTGCCATTTGCTTCTTTGCGCTGCTTCTGCAGTGACTGTCGCCTGAAAATAATAATAAACATAAATATACACAATAATGGAAAAGCATCTTATAAAATAATGTTCAATATTGTGCCATATTATATACTATTGTGTAATTTACATGTACATATGAATCGCAAACCATGAACAACCTCTTAAAAATTACAACGGTCCTTTACCTCTTCTTTACTACATATATATTTCATGTCATTATATTGTTATTAAAAATAAAGTATAATAGTATAAATAAAAATGTATATCTTGGAAATGTTTTATTAGCAATACTGTCAGAGCAAACGCTTCTAGTTCGTATTGCTATCAGTACCGTCTGAATAGACGCTTCTGATTATTATGGAAACCAGTACCGTCGGATTAGACGCTTCTGGTATTTATAGAAACCAGTGCCGTCAAAATCGACGCTTGTGGTATTTGTTTCTAACTACTGTTTTACATGCAACCAGTACCGTCGGATTAGACGCTTCTGGTATTTTTATAAACCAGTCCCGTTGAAATAGACGTTTCTGGTTTCTCTTTCTAAGTACTACTTTGCATGCAATCAGTACCGTCGGATTAGACGTTTCTGGTATTTATATAAACCAGTTCCGTCGAAATAGACGCTTCTGATATTTGTTTCTAACTACTGTTTTACATGCAGCCAGTACCGTCGGATTAGACGCTTCTGGTATTTATATCAACAAGTGCCGTCAAAATAGACGCTTGTGGTATTTGTTTCTAACTACTGTTTTACATGCAACCAGTACCGTCGGATTAGACGCTTCTGGTATTTATATAAACCAGTTCCGTCGAAATAGACGCTTCTGATATTTGTTTCTAACTACTGTTTTACATGCAGCCAGTACCGTCGGATTAGACGCTTCTGGTATTTATATAAACCAGTCCCGTCGAAATAGACGCTTCTGGTATTTCTTTTTGACTACTGTTTTACATGCAGCCGGTATCGACGGATTAGACGCTTGTGGCATAAATTATTACAATAATTACTACTAAGTACAGTAATAAAACACTTGCATATATACAGTTCATGTTACGCTAAGGACCGCATTCTTATTTTTAAGAGGTTGTTGTACTTTTCCGTAATCACGACAGACAATATCTCGAATTGTCTAAGTTACACTGGTGTACATAATTGTGGCAACACTGAGTTCATATCTAACTTTTGCATAACAACAAATAAGCATAATTCCGCGAAAAAATGTATTTAAAAAAATTTGTTTAGTGACAAATGTATACTAACAATAAGTGTAAGAAACATTCGCTACATTTTTAATTTATCCTCCTCCTTCCCGCCGTTTTAAAAGTAAGAACGTATTTTGTCTTCATAAAATTAAATAATTCATTTCACGCACTTCAGGCTGGAATAAATTTTTCTTACAAATGTCATAATCACCAGTAATGTCATGAACTATCAAAAAACATGTTTTCTTGCAAAAAAATACTTTTGGCTTGTACGATTTTTTCCGTGGAATTACGGGTTGCCTATGCATTTTTGTAGACTTGCCACCAGCAACACGGGGACTCTGTGTATCAATGTGAAATGTAATGCGTGCGTGAGTGTGTGCGTGTGCGTGGGTGTGTGGGGGGAGGGTGGTACATATCCGAAGACAAGGCAGGAATACGCAATTTTCAGTGCGAATATACCCATATGCCACCTTCTCGCCACACACATATACGCACAGTCGCACACACGCATCACATGACATTGACACATACACCATACAATAATGTGCAAAATCCGACCAATCTCCCCATGATGCTAATGCTAATGCTAGCGATAATGGAAAAAAATGCATAAGTAACTGCGCCGTAACTAGGCAAAAGAGAAACGTATAAGTCTCAATTTTTGCAAATTGCAAGGAAACGTCCATGTTTCACGGTAGTTATCTTGACATATGCTACAAAAATTCATTCTGCCCCGTAGAGTAAAATTATGCAATTTTTTGGAGACAATACGTTCTTACTTTTAAAAAGACAGCGGAAGGGGGGAAAGATAAATTAAAAACGTAGCGAATGTACAAGCATTACTCCCACAAAAAAAAAAATGTTATTGGTTTTATCACGGAATTTTACTTATTTACAGTTATGTCAATATCATCAATAAGTTATGAGAAATTTCGACATTTTAGTGTTGCAATACTTTTGTATATCAGTGCATTCGCTATGTAATATTTGAAAAAAGACAAACACTTAGACAATACTTGAAAACTAATATTTTATTATACAGGATGTACCATTTTAAAAGACACATTTTTATGTAGAAAACTGAGCCTAGTAGACAAAAATGTTTCAGACAAGAGTTATACGGTTTCAAGGGGGACACAAGATGATGACAATGATTTGACCTTAGATGGTCGTTTGAAGGTCACGTAAACATCACCTTCAATGTCTTAAATAAAACTATTTTTTATTACATATTTTTTGTAGCCCTTGTCAAGACGTTTTCAAAACACTGTAATAAAGCTGTCTTTTGTTAAGAATTTTCTCATATTTTAAATTTTGTTGTGATGTTTATAAAATATCAAGTATCTCGTCAAGTATTTATTTTAGAATGTTTTATTTGAAAAGATGCACACAAATATCTCAGAATCTTTGTCTTTTTAAAAAAAATGATTTAAATAAAACGTGGGCACCGCTGGCATTAGCGTTATCCGATGTACACCACGGGTAAGGTTGTATAGTCAGATTGAATACATCATGTAGCCCTGAGCGGATAACGCTAATGCTAGCATGTTTTATTTAAAACATTTTTTTAAAAAACGCAGTTTTTGAGATATTTGTGTGGATGTCAAAAATAAATACTTTACAAGATACTATTTTATCAATATCACAAAAAAATTTTAAATATCAGAAAATTGTAAACGAAAGAACTTTATTATAGTGTTTTTAAAACGTCTAGACAAAGGTTACAAGATTATGTAATAAACAATAAAGGATTTTATTTAAGAAATTGAAGGTGACGTTCACGTGACCTTGAAACGACCATCCAAGGTCAAATCATTGTCATCATCTTATGTCCCCCTTGAAACCGTACAACTTTTGTGTGAAACATTTTTGTCTACCGGGCTCAGTTTTCGAAAGATTAAAATGGGTCCTAAAATGGGACACCATGTACAGGGTGGAAAGGTCAATACTGTGGGAGGTGATAGTATCTGTTGTTGCAAAAATGTTTATACGAACAAGTCTCTTATACCAAACGGTTTTCGAGATGCAGTTGTAGAATGTACACTGGTCAAATTACTGATAAGAGTGATACTACGTACTGTTTCTACTTCATTGTTCAAGTGACACATTTCTTACAGCTTATAAATAATTTTCTAAAATTTCGCTGTCAATAATGCATTTATCAACTCTTGTTCTCATAAGATGATGAACACTCTTGTGACAAGAGCTGATAAATGCAATGTTGACAGTGAAATTTTACAACATTTATTATAAGCTGTAAAAAATGTGTTATTTTAACAATAAAGTAGAAACAGCACATTACTCTCATCAGCAATTGTATAACTGTACATTCAACAGCTTTATCTCGGAAACCGTTTGGAATAGGACACTTGTTTATAAGAACATTTTTGCAATAAACGATACTATTACCTCCCAGACTGTGGACTTTTCCTCCTGGGACACCCTGTGTAGTGTATAGTGACAATGCTGAAGCATTTGTCTGCTACATGACGTATGCGTGAAATTACAGTAGGTGCTGCAAGTAATAAGAAATTACATATAAATGTTAAATTTAATATAATATATGAGTTTTTTTTGTCAAATAAGCCACTTTTTTACCTCGGGGTATAATATGTTTGTGTGCCTACTGATAAATACAATAATTTTTCCTGCTGTAATGCATGACTTTATAAGATTTCATATTTCGGCTCTTGTATACTACATGGATTTGTGTTGACAAAATAATCGCAAAGTAAAGTACCATGAAAATTTTCGCTTTGTCATGTATACTCAAAAAATACTGCACCAACAAATTTTGCAACTGAAATTGTTCTCTGTTATCGAGAAAAAAGAACCCTTTAATTTGTAATTTTTATTTTGTATGTCTTACAATCAGTTCAAACCCAATAAATTTTCACATAACTTGTTTAAAAAATTTGTTACTTGAATATCTATTTTGAGAAAGAAATTTTTAATAAACGGTTGACAGTCGAGATATGAATTTTTGTATTGTGCAACTTATTTCACAAAAATGTGGTACACAAGGAAAGGCACAATTTACAGAAGAAAATTTTATAATTATACTGTCATGTATTGGCTGATAAAAACAATTTCAGTCTGTGGACATAGACATTGAGCAGAGAAATATTGTATCCAAATATGGTGAAAATTTATTGGGTAAAAATTGAAAGGTACAAGTTGCAATGTTTTTTTTTGCCGATAATAGACAAAATTAAAAGAAAAATTTGACAAATTATTAACTAAAATATTTGCACAGTACGTACCTCTAAAAAAATTTCTGGTATTTATGTAACTGTATATATTAATAACATTTTCTACATAAACAAACATGCATCGTATAATAAAGGAAAAATGAAATAATATCTATTGTGTTTTGTATATAATGAATTACTTCAGAAATGAGAAGAAATTTCATTGTGATTCTTCAATCAACAAATAAAATGTAAAATATTGAACATATTTAAAACCATGAAAAAGGCTTATTTCATACATTAATTCATATATATCGACATTCGAAATTATGTAATTTCTTATACTTGTTAGTAGGCATGTCATGTAATTTCATATTACTTATCGTGGCAGACAAATGATTGACTCATTCTCAATTATAATATTTTCATTTATCATTTTTTTGTATTCAATATTAAATAGAAGCTTTGTTACAACCTCTTATGAGATACATGAAACGAAATATCCAAAAATACGCAAATCAAAGTTGTGCAGTACAAAAGTTGTTGGAAAAATAATGAATAATAATAAGTACCTGTCTGTTTGAATGTCGAACAAAAACGTTACAGCTATAAATATTGGTGAACCATATATTTTGAATCGTTGCTTGTCCGTACTTCGTTCGTTGTCAGTGTTATTACTCATGCTCTAGACGCGCACATGAACAAAAAATTACATGTCTCTTGTCTGTATAATACTACGAATTGCATGTAATATTGTATGTAATGAATACAATGGCGTATTTGTATTTATTTACGTTATAAAAATATGAGGTATGAAGTACTTTCATTTTTCAGGAGCATTGTGTCATGAATATATTGCACGTTATACAGAGAAATATTTTAATTTGTGCCGATGCAACAATATGTATATAACAAGTATCAATAATATGTACGTACTTTTAATCAATTCGTATACCTGTCATTATTACATTAAAATTTTAATATTTTTGTCGTATCGACCCAGATAGCACAGCTGATCTTTATGAATTCAACAAGATCAGCTGTGCTATCTGGGGATACATAAATCACAAAAAGCAAGGCAGCAGACATGTGAGAGGCCAATAATCTAAATACCTGTATAAGTATGACTTGTAATGGAAATTGGAAAAAATTTGTACGACTTTTTGGACAATATACTTCTGTATGTTCTTTTTATTCGCGAACTGTAATACACCTATGTACAACAGATTTAAAAAATTAAGAATTTTTTAATCAGTAGTAAACAAAGCTTCCATTTGTAAATAAAAAGACGTCAGTCTGTCAGACTGTCTATCTGTCAGACTGTCTGTATGTAGGTCTGTCTGTATGTCTGTGTATGACACAAATTTTATATCTTCTACGAAACATGCTTACCTTTGTACCCATCCTTTCCTCCAAGAGATCCTGGCGACAGACAGAGATTTCTTCTTTGCACTGTGTACACCCATAGTGAACACAGACACTTATAAAAACTGTAAATACTTTATAAATAATTCTAAATACTTTAGAAATTCAAAAACACTGATCGCAGTGGAGCATGTTTATTCACGTTTATCGTAACGGAATCGTCCCGTCCACTGTGATTGTTTTGTTTATGCAAGTTCGGCGCGCCGAGCGAGCGAGCGAGCGAGCGAGAGAGAGAATATCATTCCTTCCTTCCCGCACTCACTCAGCTGATACGATCGAGGCCGCTAGCCCAGCGAGCCTGCTGTTGCTTTCTCGACGCGGATCTGAAGGAGTACGCGTTGAAAAGCAAAGATAATGATACTTCAACAATTTGTAGGGAAACAGCCCCTGAATATGTACGTGAAATATTAGCTTACACTGACAAAGTCTTACTTAACAAACGAGATTTATTGAAACAGCACCTGATTTTTAGTTAATATAAAAAGTACTGAATGAAGTAAGTACTGAATAAATTATTTCTTTTATGTAAACAATGTTTTTATTAATTATAAACTTTTTTGTCGAAATCGGTCAAAATTAATAAATATTTTCTCGTTATAAACTTTGTTATTAATAAGTTTTGAGCCTCCGCGTTTATCGAAGTTGGAGAATGCTTCCACTCTGTACAAAGACTAATTGTATAATGATCTGAAGAGATCAATAGTTTATTTATAATGTCTTTGTATGTTACAAATCTATAACGTTTTAGTGTAATAAATTCTGTAAAATGTTTACAATCTTTATTGCCCTTTCCTCAGCCTCCTCACATTAATATTATATTGGAATTATAAATAATTCTGCAATATATTTTCCAGGAATTAAAATCCTATGAACTGATGCTGGCATGTAATACCAGCATATAAAAAAAATTTAGAGAATGTAATACACGAAAACAATAGATTGGTAACAAACAAAGACATTACAAATAAAGTATTGATATCTTCAGATCCTTATACAATAAGTCGTCTTCGTACTGAGTGGAAACATTCTCCAACTCCGCTAGATGCGGAGGATCAAAACTTGTTAATTACTGTTACTTTATTAATAATACTTTAAAGAATTGATTACATAATAAGTTTATTCAGTAATTACTTTATTCAGTATTTTTTTATTATCTAACATCAGGTGCTATTTCAATTATTCTCGTTTGTTAAAAATAATGTAAGATTTAGTGAGACTATATCAGTTTATAAGGTTTTTCAAGCCTAATAAGAGTTATTTTAGTTCAATCTCAATAACTGCCTCCGATTATAACTTAGATGAGATAT
The DNA here is from genome assembly GCA_035220615.1 of Leptothorax acervorum. Lineage (NCBI taxonomy): Eukaryota > Metazoa > Arthropoda > Insecta > Hymenoptera > Formicidae > Leptothorax > Leptothorax acervorum. The sequence goes on along the minus strand of JASTWQ010000529.1, from coordinate 45,489 downwards.
TCACTGTTTTTACAATTTTTCTAAATCTAACTTCTTTATGTATAATTTTTAGTAAAGGAGGGAAGCAAAAAAAAAACACAAAAATGTAGCTCAAGTAACAAGGGGAGGTCGCGAGAATCGGAAAACGGATTTGAATAAAACTTATTTCTATAACTCTTCACTAGTAGTAAAACATAGTAAAGCGAAAGCGCACAACGCTCAGCCGTTTTCGAGAAAAGCGCATATGAAAAATTCTTTTTTCTTAATTTTTTTAGCATAAATAATAAAATAGAAGCAAAATATCTTTATTGAAATAAATTTAATAATTCTAACAAGAAATAATAAAATAATAGGAAATGCTTACAGTACCTTAAAAAAATGTTTCTAATACACAGTTAATAACTTATATATAACAATAACTATTATTATCGAATAATAGTTATTACTTGCTGCTTGAAATGTTATAAGTAAATTTGAGAGCAATGATTAATTGTGAATGGAAACATTTTTGAAATAATAAAACATGTATTACTACTTATTTAATAAATAGACACAAGAATAAAAACATATAAAGAAATATATAGATACATACTGTTATATTATATATAATGTTTTCTTTGTGACAGGGTTTTAATCAAACTTATTCATTATCATCAATTTCGATGCCCTGTGAATATCGTTCACAATTTCCTGCGTGATAATATATATCACAAAAACATTTAAAACAAAGATATATTTATCAAAGATATATATAAAGAAATCTCTACAAAGATATATATAAAGAAAACATTATATATAATAACAGTATATACATATACCTCTTTATACATTTCGATTCTTTGTGTCCATTTAGAAAATAATATTAAAAATAGTAATACATGTTTTATTATTTTAAAAGTGCTCCAATGTACAATTAATCATTGCCCTCAAATTTATTTATAACATTTTAAGCAGCGAGTAATAACTATTATTCGATAATAACAGTCATTGCAATATAAAACTTAATTGCTATGTATTAAAAACATTTTTTGAAAGTAAAGTAAGCATTTCCTTTTATTTTCTTATTTTTTATTAGAATCATTACATTTATTTAAATACACATATTTTCAATCTATTTTATTATTTATGCTAAAAAAATGAAGAAAAAATAGTTTTCATGAGCGTTTTTCTCGAAAACGGCTGAGCGTTGCGCGCTAGTGCTTTACTATGTTTTACTACTAGTGACCTTGTTTACACCCAGCCGTCAAATCCCGATTCACTCCGTAGAGAAGTGAAATTTTTTAGGTATAAACGGGTTAATTTCGATCTACTTCAATCGTCTTTCTTCAGCGGAGTAGCACAGACTCCAGTGTAAACGTCAGTTCACTTCGGAGTGAATCGGGATCGGACGGCTGGGTGTAAACTAGGTCAGTGAAGGGTTATTATAGGAATAAGTTTCATTGAAATCCGTTTTCCGGTTCTCGCAGCCTCCCCTTGTAAGTTGTTCTGCATTTCATTACTATTTATTTAAAATAATACATCAAAATTGTTTCAAATTTGGAGGCTGTAATCTTCGTTGGAACACGAAATTTCATTCTGGCCTACTGTGTGCGACCCTGCCAAGTTGGGCGCACCGAGTAAGCGAGCGAGAGAGAATATCATTCCCTCCTTCTCGCTCTGACTCAGCTGATACGACATACGATCCACGGATTACTTATTTCCGATGGAGATTCATGCTATTGCAACAGAATTAAAATCGAGGATTAGTCACATATCCTCTCCTTGTAACTAACTGTATTTGTAAAGTACTCGTAAAGTACTTTAATAAAAGTTATACTTATACAATTTGTTGAGAATGTATTTTTTATTCTTTTGTAATAAAACGCGATAGTATTAGAATCGATATAAAAAATAACGAATAAGAAGAAGTAAAAACATAATATTCAAAATTTGAAATATACTTTTGTCATAGTAGATCAGTATATAAAATTTTATTGTCAAGAATAATGCAAAGAGCGAATATATCCGTAGCAGTATATATATGTGTATTACATAATGAAAAAAAAAGACAGTGGTAAGATCAGGTGCAATTACTTTCTTTCTCGAAAACGAATATAGTTATGGTCGAATGTGTTTGCCTCTAAAAATGCAAATCCCATCTGTTTGCAAGCGAAAAGCTGTCGTTACATAAGAAGTCTTTCTTGTGTATCTGTGTATCTGAATTACTGATACAAAAAGAGTGTCACATATACGAAACATATCATGGAATTGTTCCGTCTGCGCGACGCTCTTTTGTTTTCTTCCGATGGGTTACCCGTCGCCTCACGTCGTTGCATCGTTTCATTCTCAGTCGAGTCGAGCAGCGACGAAGATCGAGACGCAGGACGGTGCGCGCCAGATATGTCGCGCCGAACATATCGAAAGTGTAAGTATACAATTACATTATAAAATAAATATACAGGGTGGCCCATTTTAAAAGATGCAGGCAAATATCTCGAAAAATATGAAACATACGGAAAAACATTTGTAACAAAAGTTGTTTGGCTCGAAGGGGGACATAAGATGGTGCCATTGATGTGACCTTGGATAGTCATTTAAAGGTCACATGAAGGTCACTTTCACTTTCTTAAATGAGAACCCCCCCCATTTTTCATTGCATATTCTTGTAGCTTATGTCGAGAGCTTTCCAAAACACTATAATAAAGTATTTTTTTATCAAGTACTTTTTGAGTTATGAGGCTTGAAAAGTACAGTACCGCCGGCATTAGCATTACCCAAAATGTACCACGTGGAGGTTGCACGGTTGGATTTACACCTCTGTTGTGTGCGTGTGTGTGTGTGTGTGTGTGTGTGTGTGTGTGTGTGTGTGTGTGTGTGTGTCACACAGAGATTAGGACCCCGCGGTTCGTCACTTCCACGGTATTTACTGACTCCAAACCCTCTCTGTTGTGTGTATGTGTGCGTGTGTGTGTGTGTGTGTGTGTGTGTGCCTGTGCGTGTGCGTGTGCGTGTGCCTGTGCGTGTGCGTGTGCGTGTGTATTGAGTAGAAATTGGGCGACAATGTCAGTGAGCTGAATATTTTATCCGATTATAACACGGGCTGTACGACGGGAGGCGCGCGGCGCGCGCGGCGCGGGCGGAAACGCGGCCCGGCAGTGATGCCGTTGTGCAGACCGAGCCGCATGCTAAAGCGTGTGGTGGGGATGCGCCGACATGGCTCGTGTTATAATCGGATAAAATATTCAGCTCACTGACATTGTCGCCCAATTTCTACTCAATACACACGCACACGCACACGCACAGGCACACGCACACGCACACGCACAGGCACAGGCACACGCACAGGCACAGGCACACGCACACACACACACACACACACGCACACAACAGAGGTGTAAATCCAACCGTGCAACCTCCACGTGGTACATTTTGGGTAATGCTAATGCCGGCGGTACTGTACTTTTCAAGCCTCATAACTCAAAAAGTACTTGATAAAAAAATACTTTATTATAGTGTTTTGGAAAGCTCTCGACATAAGCTACAAGAATATGCAATGAAAAATGGGGGTTCTCATTTAAGAAAGTGAAAGTGACCTTCATGTGACCTTTAAATGACTATCCAAGGTCACATCAATGGCACCATCTTATGTCCCCCTTCGAGCCAAACAACTTTTGTTACAAATGTTTTTCCGTATGTTTCATATTTTTCGAGATATTTGCCTGCATCTTTTAAAATGGGCCACCCTGTATATATATGTATATAATATAAAATTGTTATTATTTACTTTTTTTTACAGCAAAAAGCGAAGGTGCTGATGCGACGGCGACGGTATCATCGCCGTCGCTTTCAACATCGACAGGAATGCAGAGTGCGACGGCGACATCGGCAAGAATGCTGAGTGCGACGGCGACGACGGCATCATCGCCGTCGGCGACAACATTGGCAGAGATGCCGACTGCGACGGCGATGATGCCGTCCAAGTCAACATCGGCAGGGATGTCGACGGCGACGGGGCCGCCGCCGCTGCCGCTGCCGCCACCGCCACCGCCGCCGCCGCCACCGCCGCCGCCATCGGAACAAACAAAGAGGGAATTTCGCAAGGTAGGTGATATTTATTCGCCCATTTGCCCGTTCGCTCGCCCGTTTGCCCGTTCGTTCGTCCGGTCGTCCATTCGTCCGTCCGGTCGCCTTTCCGTCACTTCGTTCGTCTGTTCCCCCGGTCGCGTGTTCGTTCGTTCGCCCGTTCGCTCGCCCGATTGCTCGGTTGTATATTCGTCCGGTCGCCCGTTCTCCTGTTTGTTCATTCGTTTTTTCATTTCTTCGCTTTCTTTCCTCACGCATATGCGCATGTACGCTCGCAAGCACACACGCGTATATTTTATATTTATAATATTATTCTTTCCAGTATGCCGATCAAGCGCTGCGTCGAGCAATGCAGAAGAGGGCGCGGAGAGAACGGAACATGGGGAGGTACGCCAGCGGAGTAGCGTATACTCCGTCGGCGTACGCGTCGCCCGCACCTCCAGGATACACGCCGCCGCCGCCGCCGCCGTCGACAGCGTACACGTCTGGATATAATCCGGCGTACGCGTTGCCCCCACCTGCAGGATACACGCCGCCGCCGCCGCCGCCGACGCCGACAGCGTACACGTCCGGATATACTCCGTACGCGTCGCCCGCACCTGTAGGGTACACGCCGTCGGTGCCGCCATCAGCGTACATGGCGCAGCCCCTGCCGGCAACGTACACACCGCCGCCGTTGCCGCCCGCAACATACACGTCCCCGCAGCTGCCGCTAGCGTACGCGCCACCGGCGCCAGGGTATACGACGCTTCCGGCAGGATACACGCCATTCATGGCGGGAGTGTGGCCTTATCGGATGTAGCGTAAAAATCAAGAATTTTGTAATTAGAAGTAATTGAAAAGAATTTTCATGGCTCCCACTATATGTTGTGTATCAAATACACAACATACAGTGGGAGCCATGAAAATTCTTTTCAATTGCTTTTACAAAATTATTGATGTTTTGACACTTTTATTAATAACTTTCAGAAAAAGCTTTGTAATAATAATTTCATACTAATTAGATAAATATTTTATATAAATGTTTAAGAAACCATATGTATTAATAGAAAAGGTACGATTTTTTAAAAGTTTCTTTTATGCTTACAATAATTTTTGTTTTAAAAATATAATTCTATAACGCGTTTAGCTTGAGCGAATGTCTAACGTGTCACTAAAGGCTGACCTTTGGTTTTTTTTTAAAAAAAGAGGAAAAGCTAGTTTTTTAGGTCCATAACATTATACTACATTTTTATATTATATACTAGGGGTGTTGCATCAACATTATTTGTATGGAAAAGGAATAAATAAATAAAAATATGTATCAGAAATTATTACCTATTTAAAATATCCAAAGCGATCTGAAATGGTTGATTTGATATATTCATAATTTCAATTTCTGTAAAACGGTATCTAAAATAAAAGGAGGTGAGGTCAAGTAATCGTTACACCAAAATAACTGATTTTAGGATCGGTTTTATTCGGTTTATAATATTCTAAATCATCATATCCTAGAATTGGAGCATACTAGTTATAAAAGAATATGTATGCCATGCGCAATTTAACAAATTTAATAGAATTAGATGTATAATTTGTGATTTATAAATCGGGATTCTTTATAGACTATTATTTATTAGTATTATTTTTCTCCACTCCCACACTTCCGCATCTCACATCTCACACCCATACTTAGCACTCTATATAGTTACCTACATCTCATAATTTCTGATTGATGTTCCAAAATTTGGATAAACTTTACCAAACATTACTATTATTATTTTAGGAATGTTCTTTGCTATAACTTATATTGCTAGAAAATCTCGTTGAAAAGAGAATATAGGTTTACCTTATTTAGATCTCGTTTGAATTATATCGAATAGAGAGAAAGAGAGGAAGGGGGCTAAGTGAGAAAAATTAATGAATGGGTGCGCCTTCTTGGACGATACAGTCCGCGCGGCCCTGGCAGCGATTGCAGCACCATCTCTCACAAGATCCGGCAACTAATGTTACACGCAACACTGCTCTTCTTGTTATTCAGCGTCTGTATTTGCATTCATAAAATGCAATTAGAGAAATTCTTTTTTTCTAGGCTTCGAAACTTAGTTCTGCTTGCGCGATATTATTCTTACATGTTTTCCCTAGCGCGCCTCTATCTCATTTTGTACATATAAACTGCAGTATTTTTGTAGCAAATATTGTTGTCAGGTGACAGCTCTACGTGCAAAAAATAAGTAAGTTTTTAAATTTTTTTCGTTTTTCATACAAACTCGACCGTTGCGCCCTAGATTTTTGCACGTACTTTAATTCTGTAAAAGAATTTTGCGATTCTGTAAAGCCAATTCAAAGATTTCTTATAATGAAATAATGTCGATATACAGACGGGTTCAGGATCCCAAAATAAGTAAGTTTTTTTATTTTTTTCGTTTTTCATACAAACTCGACCGTTGCGCCCTAGATTTTTGCACGTACTTTAATTCTGTAAAAGAATTTTGCGATTCTGTAAAGCCAATTCAAAGATTTCTTATAATGAAATAATGTCGGTATACAGACGGGTTCAGGATCCCCTTAAGGGGATCCTGCAGTGACAGGCGAACTCCAACGTGACAGCGCCACGATCTAGCACGGAACTAAAAATAATCGATAATTTCGATCGTTTACTATGTTTTCTGTGTTACCGTGCTATACCTGTCCTTGTCTAACGGATACCTATACGATATATCTGTCCTTGTCAGATTGCAAGCAGCGCCATCTCTGACAAGATCCGGACACTACTGTTTCACGCAACACTGCTCTTCTTGTCATTCTGCTTGTGTATTTGCATTTGTAAAATTTGGGCGGATAAATCTTTTTTTCTACGCTTTGAATCTTAGTTCTACTTGCATGATATTGTTCCTACATGTTGTCCCTAGCGCGCGCTAGGACCCTTTTGCATAAATTAACTGTACAATTTTTGTAATCATCGATTATTGTCGTTAGGTGACAGCTGTACGTGCCAAAAATAAGTGAGATTTTTAACTTTTTTTCGATTTTGATAAATACTCGTCCAAAGCGCCCTTCATTTTTATGCGTACTTTAATTGTGTAAAAGGGTTATTAATTCTGTAAAGCCAATTCAAAGATTTATCCGCCCAAAAAAAAAAGTAAAACAGAGTTCTACAGACGACTGCAGGATCCCCTTAATAGTTAATAAAGCGAGCGTTAAAATTGTTCCTCGGGGTGTTCCCTTATTTGCGCGAGTCTCAGCTGTGAAGTGTCACGTCTCGTGGAGGAACACTACGATGTGTTCACGCCGGGAAAATTTTTCTTTTTCCCTTCACTACGCGTTACCTGAAAATAATAAAAATTAATTAATTAACGCACTTTACTAAACTCACGAATGTTTACGCGTCGCACACGTCGTTACACATTACATTCAGAACGCTCCTCGAACAGCTGATGCACGCCCACGGCTGAAATGGCCGCCTTAAGCCACATCTTCATAATACTACCACAGTATACGAGCTAGTATACAATAGCGCAACTCTCTGTCGGCGTCTTTGATGTTAGTGTTGGCCAAAATGGAGTGCGCATGCGCATCTGAACTTCTTTCTCACTTGCTCTTCCTTTCTCCGCTCTCTTTCTAGCTCACAATCAGTTTTACATGAAGCTAATCTGAATTTAATGAAAATAATAAAGATAAATATGTATTATGCATTTAAAATCAGAAAAAAATAGAAAAATGAGGAAAGATATAAAATTGTATAATGTGATTGAATAATATACATATATTGTGGTATAAAAATATTAGAAAATATGTTATATGACATTGAACAACAAAGAAGCAAAATATAATATTTTATATTAAATAGTGTTATTACGTTAAATGAAATAAACAAATGATTTCTATGCATCCAAAATAAAAATGATATATATATATATATATATATACATATACATGCTTAATTTAAAATGTGATAAATAATAAATTTTAATTTTAATACAAAAATTGAAAAACAAATATGGTAATTAATATTATATTTTAAAATAATTTTATGTATGCCCCCCCTCCCGTACCCCCTCCGCCGGTAGGCTGGGTGGACCTCGTTTTATGAGAACTGTGCGCAAAATAACTGTGCGCAATTGAACATGTGAGCAATTGAACATGTGTGCAAAAGAACTGTGCGCGATAGAACTGTGCGCAATTGAACCGTGTCCAATCGAAAAGTGCGCAACTTTATGTGTGTAATATCACGGTGTGCAATTGCAGAGTGTCCAATTGTACTGTGCGCAAGTGAGCCTCTCCCACTCGATCCACCTCAACACAGACCAGACTAAGAGAAGAAAAAAATACATTAAATACAACAAGAATTATTTGACCAAACTGACGTTTAATGTCGTAGTATTACATTAAGTCGACGTTTCGACACTGGTTTTGTGTCCTTATCAAGAGTTTGCTATAACAACAAAATCATGTTACACGAAAAATAAAACGCACAAGAAACAAAGAGCGGAGAAAAACAATATATACCTGTCACATATTAAAAATTAACTGCTCATAGAGTACAAAAACTTTCTTGCAGTTTTAACACTTTGTCGAATTTCGAAGTGAAGGAACCGCATCCCTCCTTAATTAATCGTGCAATGTAGCCCGAAAAAAGACATAGTCGGCACAAAGAAATGTAAGAGTCGCCGATCCGAGTCGAAGGTCGGCGTTGAACTAATTTAAAAATACAGGCTATGCGAGTGGGTCACAGAAAGAAAAACATAAGCACGAAGAGAAAAACAGTTATGTAGATCTTATAATTCGGTCATATAACGGATTCAGATTTTCCGTGTCTTTTTTGAGATTGATCGTATTATTGTGTTTTTTAATGTAAAACATCTCCGCTATTTCTCTCTTCCTCACATTTCTCTCCCTATGCAACACTTCAGGAATGGACCATTTAAAATCATGCCCGTGCATCAATCGGTGCTTGCTGACTACCGAGTGCTTACTTTCGTCTTTTTTGATGTCACTAAGATGTTCCTTCACACGAGTTTCCAGGTGTCTTAATGTTTGTCCTATATAGGACACATTACAGTCATTACAGTCAATTTTATAAACTACACCCGTTTCCTTCATGTTGTCCAGTTTATTTTTGCCGCGTTTTATGACAGAATCAAGCTTTTTGGGGATCGTGTGAAGGACATCGAAGCCACATCGGTTCAAAGTACGGCGAATATTTTCACTTAAACCCTTTACATAAAGAAACACAAAATGTCTCCGGGCGTCGAAGGTGTTGATGGTATTACTGGAGTTGATGATGTCCTTGCGATAATTTAACTCTTTTAGCCTTTTATTAATTTGCTTATTAATAACGTGTTTAGGGAAGCAATTATTTATAAGGATGTCCTTAACAATTTCAATGTTGGAACTATGAAATTGCTTGTCCGAGAGTAAAATTGCGTGGTCAACTAAGCTAGTAATCGTGTTATTTTTGTACTTTTGTGGATGATTGGAAAAATAATTAACGTAACGGCCCGAAAACGTAGGTTTCCGGTACCAATTAGTCAAAAGTCTATTACCGTTTCTGATAATCAGAGTGTCTAAAAAAGAAATGGACCCGTTAACTTCCATTTTGTGCGTGAATTTTAGACGAGGGTGGTAGTTGTTAAAAACTGTAAGAACATCATTAATTCGGTCTTTAGGTATTATGGCAATAACATCATCGACATATCTGCGGAAAAACGATAAACCAAAATTGAGTACGGCAAGGCAGTGGGTTTCCAGATCCTCCATTACAATATCAGCCAATATTGGTGATAGAGGAGATCCCATCGGGCTGCCAAAGATCTGTTCGTATGTGTTTCCGTTAAAACTGAAACTCGTAGATCTCAGTACCAACTCAATAGCATGCGAAAATTGCGGCAAACTGAGCTCTGTGATCCGAGAGATATCTTGCCACCGTTTCTCTATCGCCTTAAGAACTAACTCCTTAGGGATATTGGTGAAAAGAGCCGTTACATCAAGGGAAACGAGTACCTCATCGGCATTGATCTCTCTATTGTTAATTTATTTCACGAAAGACCAACTGTCCTTGATATGAGACTTTGGTGTACGGATACCGCGTTGTAAAATATCATGAAGAAAAGACGCTACATTATATAATGGACTTCCCAGAGCCGAAACAATAATACGTAGCGGGAAACCATTTTTGTGGATCTTTGGCAGCCCGTAACAGCGTGGGAGATTGCCATTTGTACAATTTAAGCGCCAGTACATTTGATCATCAATGATGCCACCGTCACGCCAAGATCTGACATATTCATTTAATTTCAATGAAATTTGTTTAATAGGATCTTTCTTTAATTTTTTGTAAGTGGACTGGTCATTGAGCAATTCAGTCATTTTCTCCAAGTATTCCTCTTTGTCCATAATGACAGTAACTTGACCCTTGTCAGCTCTCGTGACAAAAACATCCTGGTTATCGCGCAAAAATTTTTTACATTTAGCATACCTATCTAAAATGTAGCGGTCGACCCTATCAACATGATATTGATCCACTAAAAATCTATACAAAGAATCCGTCACCGAGCCTCGCAAGCCATTAACCGCGTTTGCCGGAATTTTGTAAGCATTTGCTTCGAAATATTTTATTGTTTCTAAAACGGAATTAGCGCGGTCCCTCTTGTCAAACTGGTTTATTGGTAACGCGAATTTGTCTCCCAAGCTCAGGAAACCCGAAACCGAGTCCGGAATCTGTTTATTGCTAATGTTGACTAGCCATTTAGATTTATCTATCTTCGAAAAGGGATCCATCGAAATGTTTCGTTTTCTTATTATTCCGTTGAATTTTCTGATTGATTTGACCTTTAATTTGTTATTATATTTCACGACTTTGTCTTTGTTGAATTCGAAAAAATCAATAACTAAATTCTCCGGTAAGTTTCTGAATAACTGTTATTCAATATTAATAATTCTGGATCTTAAGAACTTTAAAAAATAATGGCAATCACCGATTTCAAGATTTAGCATGACAGCCTGGTTTCGTCTCCTGAGATTGTCAAACTTACGTATAGCCCTACCACCGCGGAAAAAAGTGTTAATCCTTGTGTTATAAATGTGTGGCGGTAGTACGTCATATTTCCTACAACGGATTAAGAAAGTGAGCTGTTGACTCAATCTGCAGATTTTGTTACAACGTTTTTATGGTCCCATGCACTGACTCATGGGTCAGGAAACGCTGTCGCGCAATAACGCTGAATTACGGATTTTCCCCTTTCTCGTAAATGTCTATGACCTGATAAAAGTAAATGAAAACGTTGGGGAAACCAAAAGTAAATTTATTGTTATCACTGTAAATTAAATTAAACGTCAAAAATACTTTATATCGCCGGGTTCGGCGATTAACGTATACGTAAATAAATCGACAACAACTTTATTAATTAATCATGCGGTCCTCATGACCAGAAAACAAAACATATTTACTCACGCCTCGCATGGCGTGTCCATTTATATTGGAATGTAGGACTTACAACTAATGTGGATGCGATCGAAATGTAATCAAAAGGAAAACGAAACGAAAAATGAGACTGTGCATGAATCGCATCCGCGCGAGATATAATTAAAAAAAAAATACGTGTGGCCTCCACGCGCGGCAGAAGTGAAACTTCTTAGCTGTAAGGAATAGGATAGTATCTCGTTTATAGTATCTGAATTAAAGCCTGTGTAATTCAGAAATCAAATTTTAATTATAAATTAAAGCCGATGCAATTTGCAAGTAAAAATTGATTTGTGCAGAATTAAAGCGTATATAAGTCACAAGTCAAATTTTAATTATAAATTAAAGCTGATGCAATTCACAAATGAAAATTGATTTGTGAATTAAAGCCTATATAATTCACAAATCAAATTTTAATTATAAAAGTGAAGTTTCAGGTTATGAGAAAAATTTTCCCATATATAATTACATATAAATGTAACAGTTGGCAACTGTTAACCTGAAACTTCACTTTTATAATTAAAATTTGATTTGTGAATTATATAGGCTTTAATTCACAAATCAATTTTTATTTGTGAATTGCATCGGTTTTAATTTATAATTAAAATTTGACTTGTGACTTATATACGCTTTAATTCTGCACAAATCAATTTTTACTTGCACATTGCATCGGCTTTAATTTATAATTAAAATTAAATTTCTGAATCACACAGGCTTTAATTCAGATACTATAAAAGAGATACTATCCTATTCCTTACAGCTAAGAAGTTTCACTTCTGCCGCGCGTGGAGGCCACACGTATTTTTTTTTTAAATTGTTTTAATAATTTGTTTGTGTATATTATACGTGTGTAATCTATACTTTATTTTTGTATTAGGTATATGTCTCATTTTTTAATGCAAGCATATCAAACCAATTTAACATGTCTTTTTTATCACTTTTATATGCGATAAAATTTGTATATGTATATACTGACGTAATGATTCGCCGCACGTGGCAGCGCCTCGCCACCGTCACAAGGCGCGGGTTCGCGCCCGCGGACGAGCCAGGAGAGCAACCGCGAAATCTCCAGGGGGCCTATCAAATCGTTAATAGCGTTCTATTATTTTTACCATATTAAATTTCTTCGACATAACTGGCAATCGTTCCTCACGGTCATAATCGTCAGGACATTTTAACCAAGATTCTGGTCCTTTTATCTCAACGCTTAATTTGAGCATTTTAATTTTAAATAATTGTATTTTTATTGTGAAAAAAATTACCCTAGCCAGGGTTCGAACCTGGAACTTTCCGCTTTCTGTGCAGGCGTCGTGCCAATTTGACCACTGAGGCATGTGGTAATATTTATCGCAATAACACGTATAAATAAACAATCATAATATAGAACACCGATATTTTGGTCAACGGTGTATATTCACTGTATAAAAATTGATTTGTGAAAAATTGATTTGTGAATTAAAGCCTGTGTAATTCACAAATCAATTTTTATTTATTTGTGAATTGCATCGCCTGTAATTTATAATTAAAATTTAACTTGTGAATTAACGTAACGCTCCCGCGCCGAATCACGCCCATGGAAGTTTTTGACTTTTCGCGACGGACTTTTATAACGCAACGCTCCGGATCACTCCCGTATAAGTTTCGACTTTTCGTGACGAACTTCCATAACGAAAACGCGTAACGCGACGCACCGAATCGCTCTCGTAGAAGGTTCGACTTTTCGTGACGGACTTCCATAACGCGAACGCGTAACGCGACGCATCGAATCACTCCCGTAGAAGGTTCGACTTTTCGTGACGGACTTCCATAACGCAACTTCCGTAACGCTTCCGGTTCGAATCACCCCCCGTGCCCTAACAAGTTTCACTTCAATAATGATGGGAGGCGGGCTCACTCGTGGTCTTTGACCACGTATTTAGGGGCGATAAGCCGCTCGTCCGCGACAATCCTCGGACGGGCCGTCGGTGGTGCCGCGCTGGTGGACGGTGCCTGTTCCTCGGTCGCCGCCTCCTTCTTGCACGTCCCCGTTGCAGCCTCCGGCTGCAAAGTAAGAAGAGAAGAAGGTAGGAAGGAAGAGCAGAATGGAAGAGGTTTTGAAAGAGACAAGAGAATTGCATGGGAGCTGGTGAAGAGAAGAGCGGAGAGGATGAGAGTTGAGAGAGAAAGAAGCGAAAAAGAGAGAGCGCACAGAGAAGAAGGAGAAGAAAGAGAGAGAGCAGCGAAGAGGAAGAGATCTCTGGTATGGAGCGGTGTGGAAGGAACGGGACCAGTAGAACGAAGAGAATTCATGGAGGTCATAGCGGAGATAGCGTTGGATAGGAGGGCGAGGGTGAAGGGTGTGGTGGAGATAGGAGGGGAAGGAAAGAAAGAAGTGTTGATAGTAGAAATGGAGGAGGAAGAGGACAAAGAGGAGCTGTTTAATAAGCGCTGGGAAATGAAGAAGAGATGGGGGGTAACGGTGGATAAAGAGCTGACAAGAGAGGAAAGACAGCTAAAATGGAGAATAGAGGAAAAGGCAAGAAGGGAAAGAAAGGAAGGAACTCAGTGGTGGCTACAAGTAGACGATTATGGGTTAATAGCAAGGAGCTATTCTGGGATAAACGCCAGAAGGAATAGAGGAAAATGTGAAGAGGTTGCAAGGGGAAAGAAGTAATAGAATAAGGAAGAAGAAGGAAAAGCAATTTTTCAAGAGAGAGATGAGGGGGAGAAGAGGCTTGGGGTGGCTTCCGTTGTCTGTTTTTGTCCTTTGTTTTGTTCTGTGCTGGTCTGATCTGCTTTTTGTATATAGGACGCTGAGATTGGAAGGGGGGAGAGACAGGAAACAGAGGAGACGAGATAGAAGAAAGAAGATAGGGAGAGCAGCCAGGGGAGGAACAGATGGAGGGAAATAGTCGCGACGAAGGAAGGGGAGGAAGGAAGTCGAGGAAGAGAGCCGAAGGGATAGTAAGGGAAAGGGAGGGTGGGTACTAGTATGTAAGGTCGCCCAATGGCCAGGATTTGTGGGGAAACATGAGAATGTGTAAAGGTTTGGGTACGTTCCTTAAAAACGCCTTGTAAAACCGTGAGGTAAACAATAAACTGATAAATTAATATGGCTGTCTTAGACGATACAACATTATATTGTTGTTTTCGAGCCTATAAAAACGAAAAAGGAAATTTGTTTGGAAAGTTAAACATACCAAATAATGACTTTTGTTATTATATTCATAAATTAGAAGATTTGTAAAAAATTTTGAGAATTGTTTTCGAAAAAATATTGGTAATTATTTATTCCAGTTAACACAAAATATAACTTTTGAACGCCATGTCCAAATTTCCCTACTCCTTTTTTGATAAAATTGTATCTTCGTATGCGTATATATTATCCGTACAAAATTACCTTTTACAAAAAGGTTAAAAAAAGACGCCAAGCACGCGTGGTGTACCTTGAAAAAATTGAAGTAGTTATCTTTGTACCTCGAAAAAATCCAAGTAATATCTTTATCTTGAAAAAATCGAAGTAATATATTTATTACAAAAAAAAAGAAATGATATCTTTAAATTATGCGCCAATTAAATATATATTATATCGACAAATAACTATTGTTCTTTTAAAAAATGTATTCCCATTAAAGTGAAAAAATTAATATAAAATGTGAAAAATTTTAGTGAAAAAAACTTGGCGCGCTGCTAAACATAATAATATATATTAATAAAACAATTTTTATAAATGGAAGTACTTTAAATTAGTGTGAAAGTCTCTACATTCACATTGTAATCATTAATTTAATATTTTAAATTAGTTATTTATTGCTTTCAAATATTTTAAAATTTTGCAGCGCCGTTTTTTTCATTAAAATTTTTCACATTTTATATTAATTTTTTCACTTTAATGGGAATACATTTTTTAAAAGAACAATAGTTATTTGTCGATATAATATATATTTAATTGGCGCATAATTTAAAGATATCATTTCTTTTTTTTTGTAATAAATATATTACTTCGATTTTTTCAAGATAAAGATATTACTTGGATTTTTTCGAGGTACAAAGATAACTACTTCAATTTTTTCAAGGTACACCACGCGTGCTTGGCGTCTTTTTTTAACTTTTTTGTAAAAGGTAATTTTGTACGGATATCACCCCTTTTTGTTACAGATACATCAAATGTCATAATGTCTATCGACATCGACATTTATATCTGATAAAATCAAATGTAAATATTTTTTGTATTATAACATAAGAATTATATCTGAGTTTGATATCCTTAAATGTGCAGTGTAGTTTGTATAAATTTATAAATTATTTAAAAAATTAAGACACAAAATATGAATATATTAGGCAAAGTCAAGTTTGTCGAGAGCACATTATGCAGTGTTTGCTTTAAATAAATTTTGTCGAAAGAAAAACAGATTTGATACAGAATTTGGCATGTACGATGCTATTGGCAGAATGTTATAGTAGATAATATATGTATAGTAAAGTTTGTTAACAAAATAAGGCAATAAATAATTTATAATACAAACTACACTGCACATTTAATTAAGGATGTCACTGTCAGATATAATTTTTATAATACAAAAAAAATTTAGATTTAATTTTATCAGATATATTCGATAGTCATTATTAGAGAAAAAGAGAGAGAGAGAGAGAGAGAACGCGAGCGTGGAACGCGAGCGGGGAACGCGAGCGGGAAACGCGAGCGGGAAACGCGAGCGGGAAACGCGAGCGGGGATCGCGAGCGGGGAACGCGAGCGTGGAACGCGAGCGTGACCGCGAGAAAGAGCAACACGTACGATAGATATAACGTCGCCATCTTCGCTCAGGGTGTATCCCAGGAACCAGCCATCCACAAGGCGCGAACTCTGTCACTCTAGCACTCATGTACTCCGTTCGGAGTGTTCGGACGCGACGACGCGAACGGAATATTTCTCGACGACGCGGACGTCTGAAGCGGCCTATAACATGTACGAGTTCGATTCGCGAGCCGGACTCAAACGTTTTTCACCACACGCACACTCCCGAATAGTCCCGAAATTTGGCTCGTCGGACGCCGAGCCCGTCTCGTAACATCTCACCCACGAGCGAGCAGAAACCGAGCCGAGCCGGACTCGCGACGTGTATGGGTCGCTTTATGGTTATGTTTACATGTGTCACATCACATGTGATCGAACTAACGCCAGCGCCGCATCGCATAACGGCAAGGACATGAACTGGACAAAATCTCAGACACTACAGTGCTGCGCCGCGCGCCGTGGCGAGACTAGCAAACGGAGAAGTACGTATCTTAATGTAAAATTTTCAGGTCTGGACTTTTGCATCGCAATATATGTTTTTGTAGGCCACGTAGGGGACAAATAAAAATACTTTCATTATATAAATTTGGTCCAAGCCTTTCATTATATAAATTTGGTCCAAACCTTTCATTGAGCCTAGTTAGAACTTGATCCGTTCACTAGTTATCGAGATCTAAAAATCTCGAGCACTCTCAACATATATATAACTCGTCGCGTCGCGTATATAGAGCCACGGCTGTCTCGCTCCGCGCGTACTTGGCGCGAGACACTACCGTGTCTCTTGATACATTATCGCTGCATAATAAATCATGCAAACAGGTTACCAAAAAAATAGGAAACTTTTAAATGTTTCACATTTATAAATTTTTTTTTCAATTCTTACACTTCTTATCTACGCAGTCTTCTTCTCTTAATATTTAATTGTCATGTTATGTTTTATGGACATATTTTAATTATTGAGGCTACTGTTTCATTGATTCTTATTTTTATTTCTTACTTACCTAATATTATGTGTGCACATTTATTGGATGTTTTGTTTGCTTGCAAATAACATTATATAACATTACGTGTTTATTTATTGCATTTTGTTTATTTATATATTGTATTGTAAATATAATATAATTTACAATACAATATATAAATGTATTGTAAATATAATATAATTTACAATACAATATATAAATAAACAAAATGCAATAAATAAACACGTAATGTTATATAATGTTATTTGCAAGCAAACAAAACATCCAATAAATGTGCACACATAATATTAGGTAAGTAAGAAATAAAAATAAGAATCAATGAAACAGTAGCCTCAATAATTAAAATATGTCCATAAAACATAACTCAACATGACAATTAAATATTAAGAGAAGAAGACTGCGTAGATAAGAAGTGTAAGAATTGAAAAGAAAATTTATGAATGTGAAACATTTAAAAGTTTCCTATTTTTTTGGTAACCTGTTTGCATGATTTATTATGCAGCGATAATGTATAATATATACGCATACGAAGATACAATTTTATCAAAAAAAGAGTAGGGAAATTTGGACATGGCGTTCAAAAGTTATATTTTGTGTTAACTGGAATAAATAATTACCAATATTTTTTCGAAAACAATTCTCAAAATTTTTTACAAATCTTTTAATTTATGAATATAATAACAAAAGTCATTACTTGGTATGTTTAACTTTCCAAACAAATTTCCTTCTTTGTTTTTATAGGCTCGAAAAAAACAATATAATGTTG
Source organism: Leptothorax acervorum (assembly GCA_035220615.1). Classification (NCBI taxonomy): domain Eukaryota; kingdom Metazoa; phylum Arthropoda; class Insecta; order Hymenoptera; family Formicidae; genus Leptothorax; species Leptothorax acervorum. The sequence goes on along the minus strand of JASTWQ010000529.1, from coordinate 27,486 downwards.
TATCGTCTAAAACAGCCATATTAATTAATCAGTTTATTGTTTACCTCACGGTTTTACAAGGCGTTTTTAAGGAACAACCCAAACCTTTACACATCCTCATGTTTTTCCACAAATCCTGGCCATTGGGCGACCTTACATACTAGTACCCACCCTCCCTTTCCCTTACTATCCCTTCGGCTCTCTTCCTCGACTTCCTTCCACCCCTTCCTTCGTCGCGACTATTTCCCTCCATCTGTTCCTCCCCTGGCTGCTCTCCCTATCTTCTTCCTTCTATCTCGTCTCCTCTGTTTCCTGTCTCTCCCCCCTTCCAATCTCAGCGTCCTATATACAAAAAGCAGATCAGACCAGCACAGAACAAAACAAAGGACAAAAACAGACAACGGAAGCCACCCCAAGCCTCTTCTCCCCCTCATCTCTCTCTTGAAAAATTGCTTTTCCTTCTTCTTCCTCATTCTATTACTTCTTTCCCCTTGCAACCTCTTCACATTTTCCTCCATTCCTTCTGGCGTTTATCCCAGAATAGCTCCTTGCTATTAACCCATAATCGTCTACTTGTAGCCACCACTGAGTTCCTTCCTTTCTTTCCCTTCTTGCCTTTTCCTCTATTCTCCATTTTAGCTGTCTTTCCTCTCTTGTCAGCTCTTTATCCACCGTTACCCCCATCTCTTCTTCATTTCCCAGCGCTTATTAAACAGCTCCTCCTTGTCCTCTTCCTCCTCCATTTCTACTATCAACACTTCTTTCTTTCCTTCCCCTCCTATCTCCACCACACCCTTCACCCTCGCCCTCCTATCCAACGCTATCTCCGCTATGACCTCCATGAATTCTCTTCGTTCTACTGGTCCCGTTCCTTCCACACCGCTCTATACCAGAGATCTCTTCCTCTTCGCTGCTCTCTCTCTTTCTTCTCCTTCTTCTCTGTGCGCTCTCTCTTTTTCGCTTCTTTCTCTCTCAACTCTCATCCTCTCCGCTCTTCTCTTCACCAGCTCCCATGCAATTCTCTTGTCTCTTTCAAAACCTCTTCCATTCTGCTCTTCCTTCCTACCTTCTTCTCTTCTTACTTTGCAGCCGGAGGCTGCAACGGGGACGTGCGAGAAGGAGGCGGCGACCGAGGAACAGGCACCGTCCACCAGCGCGGCACCACCGACGGCCCGTCCGATGATTGTCGCGGACGAGCGGCTTATCGCCCCTAAATACGTGGTCAAAGACCACGAGTGAGCCCGCCTCCCATCATTATTTTTAATTATATCTCGCGCGGATGCGATTCATGCATAGTCTCATTTTTCGTTTCGTTTTCCTTTTGATTACATTTCGATCGCATCCACATTAGTTGTAAGTCCTACATTCCAATATAAATGGACACGCCATGCGAGGCGTGGGTAAATATGTTTTGTTTTCTGGTCATGAGGACCGCATGATTAATTAATAAAGTTGTTGTCGATTTATTTACGTATACGTTAATCGCCGAACCCGGCGATATAAAGTATTTTTGACGTTTAATTTGATTTACAGTCATAACAATAAATTTACTTTTGGTTTCCCCAACGTTTTCATTTACTTTTATCAAGTCATAGACATTTACGAGAAAGGGGAAAACCTGTAATTCATGTAATTCAGCGTTATTGCGCGACAGCGTTTCCTGACCCATGCAGCCATGAGTCAGTGCATGGGACCATAAAAACGGCACAGCGTGCAGGTAGATCGCGTTGTAGGGCACCTTCGCGAGGAATAGCGACGCGATATTGCCAATTGATGCCGGTTAACCCCGGAAATATGGTCCGATATCGAAGCACTTCCGTGCACCGAGATCCGTGCACGAGCGTCTTCTGCGGGAGAAGACTATAGCGAGGGCCATGACGGACCACAGGGAACACGCCTCACGTGTTCTTATCCAAATTTGATAAGCGTGCAGCAAAAGCTCTGCACGAGCATCTTCTCCTGGAGGAAGCGGCTCTAATAGGTTAGATGAATATCGGCGAATACGATAATAGCGTTCCCGTTGAATTCCGACGGCCGTGCAACCAACTGGCTGCACGAGTCTTTTGCGCGTAAACGAGCGATAGGGACACGATAAAGGAGTGTCGGAGAACACGATAATCGAGTCCCGAATTCGATCCGGCACTTGTGCAACGAAAGTCTTGCACGGACAACTTTCGCGAAAATGGGCGATAGATTCGTGTTAATTGGACGGCAACGAACCCGAAGAACATAGTTTTGTCCAGATCTACCGAGCGTGCAACGAGTTAGCTGCACGGACATTGTGTCAAAAAATGGCCGACATAGATGGGTTCGGGAGAAGCCAAGTAGCACTACTATCAGGGTCCCGATCGACTCCGACCTCCGTGCAACGAAATCATTGCACGAGCTTAATATCGCGAATTGAGCGATATAGGCGGGTTTATGAGAGGCCCACAAGCATGAATATCGGGGTCCCGTAGTAATCCGACCGGCGTGCAAGGAAATCCGTGCACGCGCCTCGTGCGAGAAAAGGAGCGATATAGGGGTGTTTGCGGGACGCTGGATAACGGAGTTATCACGGTCCCATCTCTGTACCACCGCTCTGCAACGAGATACTTGCACGAGCATCTCCAACGCGAAAACGCGTGATATCCGCATATATCAACTTGTAACAATCGTGCATGCGAAATGCGATCGCCGTACGTGTTCGAGATAACGTTTTGCGTCGTAGAATTCTAATCTCCTGAAAATCATACATGTCGAGATAATATTGCGAGTCGAGCATCTTCATAACGTTGCTGCGAGGAAGCTCTTATAAGCGCGAAATACATTAGAAAGTCCCAAGACATTCCTGCGTGTTTGTCGGACTTATTTGTTCCCTGCGTAGTTGCGATCAGGCGATGATCACGTGGCCAATCGGGAATAACAAGAGTGGGGGTAACCTCCTAGGAGGGGACGTACGCCGTTGCGAGCGAGCGCTCGAGAGCAGTCGCCCGGGAGATCTCAGAGACAAGACTGAGCGAAGCTTTTCAGTATTCGCGAACGTTCTCGAACCTGTATCTCGAAACAACCGGCGAGGCCCGCGTACGGAGCGATAACCGGATATATCACGTATCGGTGATAGTGCGTGCGACACGTGTGAATAGTGCGAGATTTCACATCCGTGGACGAAACAAAGGACAATCATTCGGGAGAATACGTCATATTCTCATAACGACCGGTGATACCCATGTTGCGGAGCGAGATCCGTATTAACGCGAAGTTTGTCAAATTTTCACGCGACACACGAACTGTGATATACGACAACAGTGATACACCAAGAATGACTGTAAATCATTGTGAGTCGAACTGTAATGACTATTTATTCGAATTTAATGAATAAATACATTGTTATATAAAACGATATCCTGAGTGTCAGAAATTATTCGACGATATCCTGTGACCTATCCTGAGTCACCTTCCAAGCGGGAGATTCACGCGTAATCACTATTCCTGCGGAAATTAAGTGCGAGTAAATGAACATTACTTGCGATATAAGCAAATAGTATACGATACTTACCTGAGATTCTGCGACGATCTTGTGGGTCCATCCGTGACGATCGAGGTCCAGCATCGTTTGTTGAAGCGGCTTCCACGAAGGAGATCCAGCGACGACGAGAGAGCGGCCTGCAGCAGTCCGGAACACCTGAAACAGAGAAAAAGGGGAATTAGTCGACAGACACGGTTAGTAGTATACTTACCTTTCTCGATTTAACAGGTAAAATCGAGTGGCGACCGTGCTACACGAACTTTTCATGAATTTCGGTAGTTTGACGAATGAGTCGTATCACGCGTGACCCTACGTGTCCGGTTACAACTTCTCCAGCTGTATTCCACTCTATACTTTCCTCCTTTGAAGCCGTTTTCGTCTCGCTCTCTCTCTCACTGTATCTCTTCGCCCTCTCTACTCTCTCATCACCTCTTCTTGCCATTATCCTCTCTTCTGTATTTCTTCCCTTTCCTTTATCTTTTCTTCCATCACCTTCACCCCCTCTTTCCCAGCTCCCTTGACGCTTCTCATCCTTCCAACCTTTGTCTCTCCTAACCTCGCTTCTTCCCCTCCTCCCTTTATTCTCCTCCTCCATCATCACCCTTCTCTCCGCCTCACTCTCAATCCATCCTTTTAATCTCCCCACCTTTTCGTCTCCTCGTCCTAACTTTGTTCTTTTCTCCTCCTCGCTAAATCTCCTCGTCCCTTCGTTTCTCCCTTCTTCCTCACTTACCACCTCCTCCCACCAATCTCTGCCCCATCCTCTTTCACCCCATCCTCCTTCACTGTTCTTTCTTCTCTCATCCTTCGGTCTCTCTTCCATTGCCGCTCCTCCGCTGCTCTCCTCTACCTTCTCCTTCTCTATCTCTTTTTGCCTCTGTTCCTCTTTATCTCAACTCGCTTCCATCACTCTCTTCTCCAACCTTCCTAGGCGCATCCTTATCTCCCTCATTTCCTGTCTAAGTTCCTTTCCTTCCTGTCTTATTTCCTTCAGTATTTCCTGTCCAATTTCTCTCAGCTCCTTTGTCAACTTCTCTGCCCAGTCTGCCATCTCCGTCCCTTGTCCCGCCTTCGGCGTCCCTTCCACCCTGCTACGCTTTCTCTGACAATTTCCTTCTGTCTAACCTTCCCTCCGCTCCTGTTCTTCCCTCTCTCTTCTCTGCTTCCCAGTGTACGTTTCCTTGCGCTTCTATAATGCTACCAGTGAGCCTACCTCCTGCCCTTGGTTTTACATTTGCGTTCCGGAATTGTGTCTCGACGTCCCGCATTGGTGCCAACCCTGTTGACACCCAGCGCCGTCTCGACTCCGCACGCTTCCCATCTCTCCGCTACCTCTCCGCAGCGCCACCCTCGTGCCTCCGCGCACCACGCGCGCCGCTACTTCCGTACCACTCCCTCTCGGGCCTCTCCTGCTTCTCAGAGGTGCGCCGCCACCGTCACCGCCGCCACCTACCGTCTACTCCCTTCGACTCCTCGGACGTCATTTCATCGCCTGTGTATCGCTCCGCTTTCATCATATCTCCTCTATGCTGCACAACGTCTCTACGGATCTCATCACTTTCGATCTCAATGCGGGCAAGCGGGATCCTTCAGATTCTCTCTATCTCAACCAGCCTCTTGCTCGATGCGCCTTTTCTCTCTTCCAGCTCCATTCATCTTCTTACTCCATATTTCAGCATTATCAGCACTTCACTCCTTCCGCGTCTCCTCCCCCGGACCCTTCCTGTCACACTCCATCTCCTGTCTAACCTTATTCTCTTTTTCTCCACCTTTTTCCTTCTATCTCCTTAGATCCGCCTTCCTCAGCCTTGCCTCCATTCCCTCAGTTCTCTCGACCCTTCACTCGATCCACCAATTTCTCCTCCTTGCTCCATTTCTGTCCTCACTTTTTCCTCTCAACGTTTCCTACTCCTCTCGAGCCATCCTGCCGTCTCGCCCGCTCCGCCGGAACTCCTCTAAGATAGCCATATTATCATTCATATATTTTGTACATATATCACATGAATGTATTGCTGTACATCTTTTAATTAAAAATCCGCAAACATATTTAAATGAATTTTCTTCTGGCAGATCCATTGAAGGATATTCATGAGTCGGAATATTTAAAATGTTATGCGCCGATTATGAAGCAATAAATTCCGAAGCAGTGGACTTTTTGGTATTATCGAACGTTCCAATAAGATTTAACATTTCATCAAAATCGGAAGCACAATTTTGCGTATCCGAATGTTTTAAAAATGCTACACTAAAAAGTTTTTTAAAGGCGCGTTTAAATTGTATTGGTATCGTATTAAGATTATTACCGCCTTCTTGCCGAACGGAACCAAAGAAATTTTCGACACAATCTTGATTTAATCTACGTGTTCGGAGATATGGAAAATTATGATTTTTTAATGTTTCCCAAAGCTGAATGGTGCCATTAATTGTTATCTGCCAGCATTCAAAGCTGTTGTACCGTAACCGGGAGTTGATGCTCAGGGCCGGAACAGGATTCGGGAATTCCGGTTTAGAGGATAGATGCTCACACGTCGGAATGTTCTTGGCGAAATAATTATATATATTTCTTCTTCAATATACAATTGACTATTCGTTATCGGTCTTGATCCATTTATTCCCTTAATTTCCGAGATTATTCTAAGTTTAATGATTACCAAAGGTGATCGCACGTTCGTTATGATTTCTGATGACAGATTGCCCGCCCGATCTTCCGATTCGGCAGTATTTATAATGTCGAACCGACGTTCTGTTGCTAACTCGGGGGCTCCCGAGTCAGCGTTGACTTCTCGTCGTCAGCGCTCTGCGCTGACCTTCGCATCAGCGCTTTCGGTAAACCTGGAGTCGGGCGCTCCTGGTTCCGGTGTCGGTTTGCATCGGATGATCGATCGTCCGATGCAATCGTCAGGTTTTTCGGCGAATTTCAGATTCGAATTTAGTTGCTAGGGTCGGATTACTTATAGGTTATATAATTAATAATTATAGCGTTGTGCGCTCACAACATCCCTTCCCCCGCGGAAAAAGAAAAACTGAGGTATACAAAGTTTTTCGTTATTATTTCTGCGTGTATTTCTTTTTCCTGAGAGGTTACAATCTAATATTCTTATATGCTAATATGTACGCTGTGGTTTCACCCTTTAAATACTTAATGGTTTCTTTTTCTTTTTATTTTATAAATGATTACAATTATAATGCTTACTACGGCTACAGTTATGGTCGCAGAACCTACGGGATATACAATATTCTTGTTTGCAAAAACGCTTGGTTGGTTATTTTCCTCTTCTTTTTTGATTTCATCCAGACTTAAACTTAATTTTATTAATTCCGACGAATCTCCGATTATCGGTTCTAAGTTTATTTCTCTTTCGGTATCTAATTTGTTGTTTATAATTATACTTTTCTCTATGGTATTTGTTACATTAAATTCTGGTAAATACATTTGTACATATTTAGTATCAATCTAGTTTTTTGTTTTTAAAGTTATATCTGGTGTAGTAAATTTACAATTATCGCGCAATGTTATTTTTCCGGTTTTTTCTATTTTAATTTTAAGTTTATTACATTGAATTATTATTTCTGATATTTTTGGAGTGGAATATAACCATGTTTAAGGTTCGGTTAATGTTATCCAAAATGTTACATTCGAGAGGATGTGACGTTGTTTACGGTTTTCTTTGTATCTAGGCGTTTTTAAAAAGAGTTGCACCTCGCTTGGTGCATTCGCTGTTATAAAATACAAAGGAAAATTTTGATCGCATATTTTCTCGCGTACATTTATTTAAATTGCTTTTTTTTAATATTATATAATTATGATTTTCTCGACTTATTCCTAATAGGATGTGTGTAGGTTCTAGAAGTGTAAATACATTATGGTTGTTGTGTATTGGTACGGGTGTAATTTTTATAATTTTGTATACCGGATAAGCTACTATAGGAAACGCGAGAATAGTATATACGTTCGAATTTTTGTATTACGCATTTACATTTACGTACTTTTGAATGGTATTCAAATTTTTCATTTGAATTTTAAGTGGGAAGTGTTAAGTGTGGTTAAGTGTGGTTAAGTGTGAAGTTGTTTCCTTTAATTCTACAATTATATTTTCTATTGGGAGTACGCGTGTAAGTAAAATGTTATTTTTTGTATATGTCAAGTAGTCTGTAATACCTATCGTCAATGTCTTTCGTGAGGTCAGATAGGATGGTAATGATCATTAGTGGTTGTTCGTCTATTTCTTCACGGTATATGAATTGTTCTTGCAGTTTTCTTGTGACGTTAGTCAGTAAATTTTTATTGTGTAAAAGCGTTTACTCCAATTTCTCCATATGACCTACTGTGGCATTAATGATTTTTAGTTGGTTCCTTCTTTGCTCTTATTCTTCAATAAATGTTTCTAATTTATCATATATGTCGGTAGTATACGGCAATGGGAACGAGTCTTCTATTATAAGGTCGTTGAGCTTTCGAAAATCTCTAACGATTCGTAATTTTTGTTTTCCCGAGGCGTCAGGTTTTTTAGAAACCACTAATATTGGCAAATTCCACTGACTCGTACTATGGCAAATGATTCCATCTTTTAGCATTATCTCAATCTGTCGATTTACTTTTTCTTTATGCTTCTCGGGTAGGCGGACGTTCGCCGGCGCGCTATCAGCTCGCTTCGTGATCTTATGTTTCACCGCCGTGATGCGTGTTAGCTTATCGTTTTCTAATGTGAGATACATCGCAAAAGTCGTCGCATATCTACTCTAACGCTTTTCTTTCCTTATTATCTAAATGTTTCATGCGTTTTTTACGTGATTTCTCCAGTCGTTCTTGAATTGACTCGCGCTCTTCAGTTGCGTGTAATGTGCGTACGTCAGTGGTGTCATTCACCGACACCACTTCTAGAGTTACATGCGGTGTGAGCATCTTTACTGGCTTCTCGGTGACGTTTAATTCGCTTATCAGACAAGTGGAATCTATGGGTTTTATAATGCAACTTCCGATAAAGACTTCAGGAATAGGTTTTACACGTTTTACAATACCTATTATATTTTGATCTGCAGCTATCGTTCGTATGATTGTTTTATTGCGGGTAAGAATTAGCTTCTTATACGGTCGGAGTTTATAAGATTTACTCCGCCAATTCTCAATACGTTTTTCCCATGGAGACAGTCAGCTCGGTGCTTCTTGATGAAATCGATTCCCAGTATGCCTTCGTAGTCCATCGGGAAGTCGTCGTTTACCACGTACAGGGTGCTTCTGCAACATACACATCAGTATGTTGGGTTGCCTATCTGCTTATCGACAGGGGCAAGCTTCACTCGACTTACAGAATAAGATCAGAATGCAAGTTCGGCGTAAAGTGACAGAAGGGATATCAGTTTTTACAACTCTGACATAATACATAATTATAAAATTTAATAATATTAATAAAATTAATACAGATAACATAACCTAGATACAATTTAAGGAACAAATTTGAACAAAATTTGTTTTTTTTTTTTCTTAAAATATGCTTACAACAAATGTTCTACGTAACTACCATTTTGTTCTAAACATAAAGCGATTCTGCGCACAAAATTTTCTCACTCGTTCGAGCATGAGAGGAGTGATCTCTGCACACGCGTTGCAAATTCTATTTCTCAGAGTTTCTGCATTTTCCGGCAGAGTTTGATACACTTTACTTTGTAAGAAGCCCCATACGAAAAAATCCATAGGCGTGAGATCCGGGGAGCGTGGTGGCCACTCCTGATGACCACGAAGTCCGATCCATCTCTTGGGAAATTTTTGATTTAAAATGTGTCTTGCCAAAATAGAAGTGTGGGCGGGATGTCCATCTTGTTGAAACATCATTGCTAATCTTGTAGCCAGTGGCACATTCTCGAGAAGTTCATCAAGCCGATGGAGAAGGAAATTTGCGTAGTATTGTGCATTCATATTGCCCTGAATAAATTCTGGGCCGATAATGTGATCTCCTATAATTCCGAGCCACACATTCACAGTCCATCTACCCTGAATGTTTATTTCTCTTATGCAATGAGGATTGTCCTCTGCATAGTGATGCTCATTGTGCCTGTTGATACATCCATCGCTTCCAAAAATTGCTTCGTCAGACCAGAGAATGCTTTTCAAAAATATATCGTTTTTGACATCATTCAAATTTACCTGCATAAATTGAGTAATTTAGTATGAATTGACGTCATAAGCTCGTAAACGGCAACAACGTCTGGTATGTTGCTACAAAAGAATTAAAAATAAATTTTTGAACAAACTTACGTGTTCAATGAGCCAGTCACAAAAATTTAAACGTCGTGGCGTATAACCAGGTTTGAGTTTCTGAGTTGTATGCTGTTTAAATGAATGCCAACGCAGGGAATGTTTAATAATTATAATATTGTCTATGGGTTTCTAATCTCTCACAAATACAGTGGAGAAAACCATGGTCCGGATGTCGTCTGTCTGGAAATCTCTGAGCGTAAAGTGCAGCCGCGTCTTTGATTCTTCTGACACTGGCCATAAATAAGGATCATGTCCGTTAATTCTTTATTTGAATAATGATTTCTTTCGGGTTCCATTGTAATCTCTTAAATATGACATTTACGCCATTAACTTTTGTCAAACACAAGACAATCATGTGGTATATGCGGTCATGATTGTCTTGTGTTTGACAAAAGTTAATGGCGTAAATGTCATATTTAAGAGATTACAATAGAACCGGAAAGAAATCATTATTCAAATAAAGAATAAGCGGACATGATCCTTATTTATGGCCAGTGTCAGAAGAATCAAAGACAAGCGGCTGCACTTTACGCTCAGAGATTTCCAGACAGACGACATCCGGACCATAGTTTCTTCCACCGTATTTGTGAGAGATTAGAAACCCATGGACAATATTATAAACCCACCAGGCGCATCCATGTTCCGCAGAGGAGACAAGAGACAATTACTGTTGTTCAACAGGCTCTTATGGCAAATCCTCATACAAGCACAAAAGCAATTGCTAGATATTTGAACATGAACCATGTTACTGTTCATAAAATTATTAAACATTCCCTGCGTTGGCATCCATTTAAACAGCATACAACTCAGAAACTTATACCTGGTGATATGCCACGACGTTTAAATTTTTGTGCTGGTCCATTGAACACGTAAGTTTGTTTAAAAATTTATTTTTAATTCTTTTGTAGCAACATACCAGACGTTGTTGCCGTTTACGAGCTTATGTCGTCAATTCATACTAAATTACTCAATTTATGCAGGTAAATTTGAATGATGTCAGAAACAATATATTTTTGAAAAGCATTCTCTGGTCTGACGAAGCAATTTTTGGAATCGATGGATGTATCAACAGGCACAATGAGCATCACTATGCAGAGCACAATCCTCATTGCATAAAAGAAATAAAAATTTAGGGTAGATAGACTGTGAATGTGTGGCTCGGAATTATAGGAGATCACATTATCGGCCCAGAATTTATTCAGGGCAATATGAATGCACAATACTACGCAAATTTCCTTCTCCATCGGCTTGATGAACTTCTCGAGAATGTGCCACTGGCTACAAGATTAGCAATGATGTTTCAACAAGATGGACATCCCGCCCACACTTCTATTTTGGCAAGACACATTTTAAATCAAAAATTTCCCAAGAGATGGATCGGACTTCGTGGTCATCAGGAGTGGCCACCACGCTCCCCGGATCTCACGCCTATGGATTTTTTCGTATGGGGCTTCTTACAAAGTAAAGTGTATCAAACTCTGCCGGAAAATGCAGAAACTCTGAGAAATACAATTCGCAACGCGTGTACAGAGATCACTGCTCTCATGCTCGAACGAGTGAGAGAAAATTTTATGCGCAGAATCGCTTTATGTTTAGAACAAAATGGTAGTTACGTAGAACATTTGTGGTAAGCATATTAAAAAAAAAAAACAAGTTTTGTTCAAATTTGTTCCTTAAATTGTATCTAGGTTATGTTATTTGTATTAATTTTATTAATATTATTAAATTTTATAATTATGCACTATGTCAGAGTTGTAAAAACTGATATCCCTTCTGTCACTTTACGCCAAACTTGCATTCTGATCTTATTCTGTAAGTCGAGTGAAGCTTGCCCCTGTCGATAAGCAGATCGGCAACCCAACATACTGATGTGTATGTTGCAGAAGCACCCTGTACATTGTGTGGCGTATGACTTGCTTTCCCAAATTTATTGTGGCCCTTATTTTTCCTAGGGTATACAGTTGATGTTCTGTTACTCCAGTTAATGCAAGTTTCTTCTCCGGCATTTGTGTGTTGTCTTTTAAATTTCCTATTTTTATGAAGGTTAGAGCCGTTCCGGAATCGAGTAAAAATTTCATTTTTTCCGTTTTGGCCTTTTGGATCGGGAGTGTTACGAGATCTAAGTTAAAATTTTTGTTAGTTTTGCTCGTCACTTGAGTAACTCGATACTCGCTTACGGCTCGCGACTTGTGCTTCTTCGGTCTCTCTTCCTCTTCACCGCTGCTGTTGCTGCTATATGATGATTCATTATCCTTATCTGGCATATGCTTTCCTGCCTTTGCTGTCGCATTCACCTGTGGCTTTTTATTAACATCAGCTTTGTATTGACATGCCCTTTCCTTTTCGGGTCGGCCATTTAACAGCCAACATTCTTCTCGTTTATGCCCTACCTTTTTACAGTAATTGCAATATTTCTCAACATTGTTTATTCCACTGGGTTTTCTGCTTTCGGGAGTGGATATCTATTTGCGAATCGGCTCATGCGACATTCTTGTCCGATGTGGCCTATTTTTCTGCATTTATGGCATTGAATCGTCGAGTTCTGCGAACATCTTGCGTTCTCGGTATTAAATTTATTTGTTAGTTGTCCCTTCCGTGAGGGAATCATCATTTTTTCTTCGGCACTGGCGCCGGTTATTGCTTCTTGCAGGCTCTTGTATCGCTACGCTCGGACCAATAGTTTAATCTCTTCGTGCAACCCTATTTGGTAATTGTAAAGCGCTTGCGTTTTAATGCTATCTAAAATCGCTCTCTGTTGATCTTGTGTGTGGTTTTGGCCTTCTTCCATCGCTTCGTACAGTTCTCGAGAGAGCTTTTCCACGCGCCGTCCGAATTCTTGCGCGCTTTCTCCCGATTTTTGTTTCAAGGAGTTAAACTCTAGTTGCAAGTGTGTCGTGCTTCGCTTTCCGAGGTATTCGGTTTCAAGTTCGCGCTTTAGTTGCTCGTAGCTTTGTATATTCCGCGTGTCGAAATCGATCACGGCCGTTCCTTTGAATCTTGTGCAGAGTATTGCTTCTAGTAGATTCGATTCGTCTGCGGAGTGAATATTTTTCATCGCGCAATTACTCGCGTTTAAGAATTCGCGAACGCGTTCTCTAGATTCTCCGTTTATTTCGGGTATCAAGTTTTGGGCTTCCTTCAGGCTGAGGAACTCAGTATTATGATTTTTCGGTCGATTTCTGACGTCATCATGCGTTCGACCGTATGTTATATCTAATGGACCGTTACTATGACTGACGCGGACTCTATCGTCGTGTCGTTCGTAGATCGCGGCCTCTAATCTGTGCATGCGATCCTGCATTGAGCGGATTTCTTCTAATAGTTCACCAAGTACGGAATCCTGCATGCCTTGGCATTCTAGCGCAGGCTCCGAATCTCGACGTGGATTATTCGCGGGTGTCCGTTGGTTCACTGACCTTAAGCATAGAGATGGGCGATGTTGGGGGGAAAAACCGATTATGTAATAATCGGTTATGAGAATAACCGATATCGAGAAATCGATTAATAAGAAAAATAATCGGGAAATAATCGATTTTTTAAACTGGTTATTTAAGATTTAAGAAATGGCACGTGAATGGTTTTTATTGTTTTTCAATTTGTTTAATTGTTTATTTTGAGCATTTTACATTTATGTAAAATATATATAATATTATTAAGAAAAATTATTATTTATTAGCTAACTTAAACTGAAATAACTAGATTTTATGCCGATGTGTTATTTTTTTCTTGACTTATCCATAGTCGTGAAAAGGGCCGTACTGATACCTGTAATATAAATCAAAACATGTTTAGTAAACAGTTTAAATAAACAAACACATAATTGAATAAAATAAAGCATACTGTACCTGAGCATCTCCAATTCTCCAAATAAACAAAAATAAAATGGAAAGAAATTAAGATAGGAATCAGGACAAATGAAAATGCATACAATCATACATTCCCATCACGTTTAGTAACGAATCGTTACTAACGATGTACAACTTGTACAATGTACAAGTACAACAAAATACAGAAAATGTTTACACTGTTGACTGTACGTTAATAGAACGTTTACAAATTTATGAGAATACAATAAAGCTAACTAAAGTATTTAGCACAGCCAAAAACAAAACTAGATATAAACATACAAGGCATACAATTACAAGCCTTGTACTTTGTACTACAAGGGAAATTGAGGCGTGAGTTGCAAGCGTAGCTATGCGAGCCCCCAGTCTTTTTCGGATAATGATCCTAGGAATAGCAGCATATTGAGTCGCTTACCCGACAATCTGTTGCGCCGTTCTGTTTTCAATGCCTCAGCCTTCAAACACAAACGCTCTGATGAAACTGAGGTCGCGATGACATTTAAGTACTTCACTGCTGAAACGTACAGTTTCGGAAACGCGTTTTTCACGCTTTGCCAATATTCCATTGGATTTGCTTGTCTCGAGATAACGGGCTGGTTGAGGTACTGACGCAATTCGAGGTGAAGTTCTGAAGAATCGCTATTTGACTGCATATCGTTGGCAACCAAATTGTCGTGAAAGTCCCATACGCTTATTGAGTGAGTAAAACTTTCCGAAGGTTTCGGCGCAACGCTTATCGCGGGATGAGAGCTAGTCGATTTTATCTCTTCATCTATGTTTGCAATAGCGTTTGATGCCGTCAACGCAGATCGAAAATGAATTTTTTTAAAACGCGGATCAAGAATTGTCGATTTTGCCAATAATTCGCACGTTTCGATTTCCTTAAACTTATCCTCAACTTTAGCTATGATTTTCGATTTCATATCTTGTCCGATTTTCGTCACGGGTTTGCAGTTGTCCAATGCAATCTCCATGCATCGAATTATTGGGATAGCCATACTGCCTGTCGGATATGTTTCGCCGCTGATTTCGGTAATTACATTTTCAATCGGTCATAAAAGTAGTACGCAATCTTCGAGAACTTGGATTTGCTCCCGCGTTAACATTTCTGGGGCAGTCGGGCATTTCATTAGAACCGGATAAATATATTCGCGGAGATCAAGGAACCTTTCGATCATATAAAATGACGAGTTCCAACACGTAGGTACATCTTGCTTCAACTTTAAAGCCGTGCCCTCTGTCTTCCCGTTACAAATTTGGAGCCGCTTTAATTCATCGGCCGCAACGACGCTCCTTTTTGTTATCGTCATTATGCTTTTTACGCGAGCAAAGATACTCTCAAATTTCGGTAGAGTTTTCATGACGCTCGGTACCACGTGGGATAGGGTGTGCGCGAAACACGCTATGTGCTTTGAAGCAGCAAATGTGTCGATTGCTGCCTTTTTAATATTCGCGCCACTATCGGTAACCATCGCCGTAACATTGGACGTTTTTATACCAAATGATTCGAGACAATCCCGTAAATTTTGCGATATATAATCCGCGGTGTGACGCTCGCTCAGTGGTAATACGGCCAAACAACCATTCTTTATCTCAAGCTCTGTCGTCAAGTAATGATCGGTGATCCCAAGGTAACTTTGATTACTTGTATCTGTCCATATGTCGCATGTCAACGTGTGAGTAGTAGCGGCGGTTATATTATCTCGAAACGCGTTCTTCATCTGGTGGTACCTTGACTCCATTTCTTTTGTGATGGTTTTCCGACTAGGAATGTTGTAGAGCGGGGACGTAGTCTTCATGAGCGCTCTGAATCCTCTGTTCTCCACGCTCAATAGAGGACAGTTGTCGGCGGCGATCTTGAAAAGAATCGCGTTGGTTATCTTAGCAGCAGATAAACCCCCATCTACAACATACAATTATTATAAATAAAAATAAGTAGAAAGTAGATGAATGTAATCATTGCAATCTAAATACAATGCGTAAAGAAAAAGGCACAGTATATTCATTCTTGAACATAAGCGTACAGATTATAAATGTATTTGATCATATATACAAATAATCTTACCTTGAAATGAGCTTATTCTCCGGAACACTTCGTCGATCTTCTGGGATTTAATTGATTTCGCCGGCGTCTGGAGACGTTGGACTTTTGGTCTTGGTGGTGGTCGTCAACATCTTCTGATTCTTCTGAAGCTGAAGAGAGTGAAGCTGTTTCGCTCGTACATTTCCTTGTTGACGGTAATAAGGGTACATGCATCGAATGAGCGTTTGGTGCTGCATCAAATTGGTTGTGTTGCCTCTGTTCATGATAGGTTTCATACAAATGTTGCATCGTGCCGATATACTATCTATCTTTGTATAGTACTGCCATACTTCGCTCTTTGCAGCTTTGCCTGTATCTTTTGCAAATTTCCTGTGAGAATCCAATAAGAAATACGTAAATAAAAATATTGTAGCAAATCAAATTTTACATCTAACGATCTAACTGGTATAACTTACTGAGCGTGAGCGTTTACTCTGTCTCTCGTCACTGTTTGTTGTGAATTGTCTGACTGGACACGTTGGTTTTGATCTTGATATTCTTGATTTTGAGATTCACCTGGTAAACTTGATGACGCTGTAGAATCTATCTCCAATTCCGAATCCACCTCTAATTCCGAATCTTTGCAGTTGCGAACGTCGATTAGCTTGTCAAGTGACAGGTTATCACTGTTATCAGGTTAGGATTTGCTTGAATTCATATGTCGTTTATTTGTATTGTACAAGGAAATTCTTATTATTCTTAATTATTATATTTGTAAAATTCTTATTTCTTACCTTTCGAGAGTTTCGAGTATCACACAATACTTGCAACTCAATCCGGTATTCCGGTGCGACGCAGAATCTGCGTCTCGGCAGTATTGACACGACTTCACTTTCACTTGTTACTTGTTCACGTGCTCTGCGTCTGCATTACAATCATGCAATGTAAATTCACCCGCGGAAATAGCGGGATAGACAAGATACTAGATAGTAGATAGACTGCATCTGCGTGACCGCAACCGGCCAATCGGGCGGTCGGGCCAATCCGGTGAATCCGGTCAATTACAATAATCGACATAGCCCGATGCGGCAGGCTAAAATAATTGATTAATCAATTAATCGGTTCACAAATAATCGTATAAAAATAACCGATTATGACAAAAATATAATCGGTTTTCGTTGAAAGCGATTGTAATCGCCCATCTCTACTTAAGCGGTTTATTTCCCCGTCTACTTGCTCGGGTGTTACCGGAATTTCGTTTGCGTCTTCGCGGGGCGCGTTGGTTTGAGCCGCTCTTCTCCGCTGACTCATTTTTCCGGCCGCGGGAGCCGGACGTAGGACGTTAGAGAGAACTCTCCTCTTTCGGAGTTATTACTCTGTGTATTGGCCGATGTATCTGAACGTGCGTCACTTATTGTCGGGTGCAGTCTGAGTACGTCACTTTCGTCCTCATTATTATTCGCGTTATTGTTCTCGTTAATATTATTGTTTTCGTTGTTGGGGTTATCTCGGGGACCGTTATTATTTCTTGGTAAAAGACTATCGTCTAGGAAAGCAAATTCGCACTCTAGTACGACATTCGGGTGTAATTCTAATACCGGCGAGTCTTCATCCGAGTATTCTAAGCTACGTTGGACGTTTTCTGCAACTTTTACAAAAAGGTAAAAAAAAGACGCCAAGCACGCGTGGTGTACCTTGAAAAAATCGAAGTAGTTATTTTTGTACCTCGAAAATATCCAAGTAATATCTTTACCTTAAAAAAACCAAAGTAATATATTTACCTTGAAAAAATCGAAGTAATATATTTACCTTGAAAAAATCGAAGTAGTTATCTTTGTACCTCGAAAAAATCCAAGTAATATCTTTACCTTAAAAAAACCAAAGTAATATATTTACCTTGAAAAAATTGAAGTAATATATTTATTACAAAAAAAGAAATAATATCTTTAAATTATGCGCCAATTAAATATAATATTATATCGAAAAATAACTATTGTTCTTTTAAAAAATGTATTCCCATTAAAGTGAAAAAATTAATATAAAATGTGAAAAATTTTAGTGAAAAAAACTTGGCGCTGCTAAACATAATAATATGTATATTAATGAAACAATTTCTATAAATGGAAAACGCACTTTAAATTAATGTGTGAAAGTCTCTACATTCACATTGTAATTATTAATTTAATATTTTAAATTAGTTATTTATTGCTTTCAAATATTTTAAAATTTGGCAGCGCCAAGTTTTTTTCACTAAAATTTTTCACATTTTATATTAATTTTTTCACTTTAATGGGAATACATTTTTTAAAAGAACAATAGTTATTTTTCGATATAATATTATATTTAATTGGCGCATAATTTAAAGATATCATTTCTTTTTTTGTAATAAATATATTACTTCAATTTTTTCAAGGTAAATATATTACTTTGGTTTTTTTAAGGTAAAGATATTACTTGGATTTTTTCGAGGTACAAAGATAACTACTTCGATTTTTTCAAGGTAAATATATTACTTCGATTTTTTCAAGGTAAATATATTACTTTGGTTTTTTTAAGGTAAAGATATTACTTGAATATTTTCGAGGTACAAAAATAACTACTTCGATTTTATCAAGGTACACCACGCGTGCTTGGCGTCTTTTTTTTACCTTTTTGTAAAAGGTAATTTTGTACGGATATCACCCCTTTTTGTTATAGATACA
Organism: Leptothorax acervorum; assembly: GCA_035220615.1. Lineage (NCBI taxonomy): Eukaryota > Metazoa > Arthropoda > Insecta > Hymenoptera > Formicidae > Leptothorax > Leptothorax acervorum. Next base: position 9,173 of record JASTWQ010000529.1, on the reverse strand, counting down.
TCAAACGCCATAATGTCTATCGACATCGACATTTATGTCTGATAAAATCAAATGTAAATATTTCTTGTATTATAACTTACAAGAATTATATCTGAGAGTTTGACATCCTTAAATGTGCAGTGTAGTTTGTATAAATTTATAAATTAAAAGAATATTAGGCAAAATCAAATTTGTCGAGAGCACATTATGCAGTGTTTGCTATAAATAAATTTTGTCGAAAGAAAAACAGATTTGATACAGAATTTGGCATGTACGATGCTATTGGCAGAATGTCATAGTAGATAATATATGTATAGTAAAGTTTGTTAACAAAATAAGGCAATTAATAATTTATAATACAAACTACACTGAACATTTAATTAAGGATGTCACTGTCAGATATAATTTTTGTGTTATAATACAAAAAATATTTAGATTTAATTTTATCAGATATATTTGATAGTCATTATTAGAAAAAAAGAGAGAGAGAGAGAGAGAGAGAGAGAAAGAGAGAAAGAGAGAGAGAGAGAGAGAGAGAGAGAGAGAGAGAGAGAGAGAGAGAGAGAGAGAGAGAGAGAGAGAGAGAGAGAGAGAACGCGAGCGGGGAACGCGAGCGTGACCGCGAGAAAGAGCAATACGTACGATAGATATAACCTCGCGACCCTCGCAAAGAGTGTATCCCAGGAACCAGCCATCCGCAAGGCGCGAACTCTGTCACTCCAGCACTGCACTTCGTTCGGAGTGTTCGGACGCGACGACGCGGACGGAATATTTCTCGACGACGCGGACGTCTAAAGCGACCCATAACATGTACGAGTTTGATTCGCGAGCCGGACAAACGTTTTTCACCACACACACACTCCCGAATAGTCTCGAAATTTGGCTCGTCGGACGCCGAGCCCGTCTCGTAACATCTCACCCACGATATTGTTTACGAAAGCTTCTTTGCTTACGACCACGATCGCAGCGTTACGATAGATGTAGACGCACCTTAATAATTCATACGATAACTGTCACGACGAACGTTACGATCGTCGTAATGAGCTTACGATCCATCGTAACGCTGCGATCGTGATCGTAAGCAAAGAAGCTGTCGTAAACAATATATCTATGTTAATATATCTAACTATAAACACACTTTTCTTCGCGCGTCGAGAAGGCTGACATGTTAGGTTATACTGTTGTAACGCTAGACAAGTGTCACAATCTTCCAAGTTCAAGTTGAGTCAACTCATATAATGAGGTTACGATAGCTGTCGAGCGTTACAATCGTCGTAAGGAACTTAACATTACGATAAATGTAAACGCAGCCTCGCGCACCAACTAACGTACACGTCAGTCACGTCACTGCACATAAACATGCTGTCTCTTTCGTTGTCATGGAGACGCTCGAGACTGGCAATATCGCTCTCTCGCTCTCTCTCGCGCACGCGATTTATTTATCGACAAGCAAGAGCCATCTACAGTCGAAAGTAGTGAAAGTAACGCTGGGGGTATCCAGAGCCATCTGTTGGCGAACAGCCGGGTTAATATATATATATGTCATATGTCCGACGACGACGTGGACGTTTCTTAAATGAAAATTTTCAGGTCTGGACTTTTGCATCGCAATATATTTTTTCGTAGACCACGTAGGGGAAAAATAAAAATACTTTCATTATATAAATTTGGTCCAAGCTTTCCATTGAGCCTAGTTAGAACTTGATCCGTTCACTAGTTATCGAGATCTCAAAATCTCGAGTACTTTCAACATATATATAACTCGTCGCGTCGCGTATATAGAGCCACGGCTGTCTCGCTCCGCGCGTACTTGGCGCGAGACACTACCGTGTCTCTTGATGTCGCGAACGGCTTCCTCTACGATTCGTACGGTACCTATAGGGCTGACTCTAGGTGTTCGGCGCGCTGGTGCACTATCGTCTCTATGTAACCACGACGGATTGCGGACGGGGCGATCTCGCGTTTCACCGTCCGACATCTACTGTAATATAAGCTCGATTTCGCTCGGCGGGACGTGTTTCCGTCCTCTGACATTTATCGCTTTATAACGCTTTACAATACGCTTTACAATGTTTCAATTTCGACTTGCATTAGTAGTCGCATCTTGCTCGTCACTGCGCTGGTCGTTGACCGCTGTTTCGTTGCCTGGCTGCTTAGCTGGCGAGTCACCGTTGTGGTAGGTCGGCGCCTTCTTTGGTGTCGTTGATAACACTCGTTGGCTACTACCGGGTGCTTCTTTCGCTCTGGATCTGGATTCGGTTGCTTCTCTTGGGGTTGCTTCACCGCTTTCTCACGATCCGCTCTTTTGCAGGCGAACACTCTCGATCTGGCCTCTCCTCCAAGGTGACGGAATCCCACCGCTGCCACCAATTTATTTTGCCGTAGCCGGGTGTTGATGCTCAGGGCCGGCACAGGATTCGGGAATTCCGGTTTGGAGGATAGATGCTCACACATCGGAATGTTCTTGGCGAAATAATTATATATATTTCTTTTTCAATATACAATTTACTATTCGTTATTGGTCTTGATCCATTTATTCCCTTAATTCCCGAGATTATTCTAAGTTTAATGATTACTAAAGGTGACCGCATGTTCGTTATGATTTCTGACGACAGACTGCCCGCCCAATCTTCCGATTCGGCAATATTTATAATGTCGGACCGACGTTCTGTTGCTAACTCGGGGGCTCCCGAGTTAGCGTTGGCTTCTCGTCGTCAGCGCTCTGCGCTGATTTTCGCATCAGCGCTTTCGGTAAACCTGGAGTCGGACGCTCCTAGTTCCGGTGTCGGTTTGCATCGGATGATCGATCGTCTGATGCAAACGTCAGGTTCTTCGGCGGATTTCAGATTCGAATTTAGTTGCTAGGGTCGGATTACTTATAGGTTATATAATTAATAATTATAGCGTTGTGCGCTCACAACAAAGCATTTAACTTTAACATATTTATCATTATTTTTATTAACGACTTTAATACTTTTTATAAAATATAACTGTTCTTGCAAAAACTGCATTTGTTTTTCACTTCCGGTCAAAACTTTTCCATATTCTTTACAATTATTTACGGCGGACGAATTTAACATATCAAACAATTTATCAAAATGATCAATTAAATCTATAGTTCCAACGGCTTCAGTTGGAAGAAGACCGACAGACATTTGTGTACACATTCCTGCACTACACGGTTACTAAGTGCTTGTACAGCATATTGAACTTTCATTTTTTTAAAGTTATCTGGGTCAATATGAAACTTTGATAATTTAGGAGCTGCTCTTATCCATTGTTTGAGGTCTTGCATATAAAACTATTTAATATGATCCCACGAAGCTACTTTATTATTAAATTCAAAATTATGTTTTAACAAATTATTTCTGGTTGCTTTTATTAAATGTAGAGCGTGAAAAATGTAAACTAGATTTTCTCCGTTAACTGGAAAAGTTGAATTTTGTGTAGATATTCCTAAATCACGGGACAATTGTATAAAATTAGAACCCATGTCTGTAAGCAATGCATGCACCATAGCACTATTTCTTAATTTAATTATTATATCAAACATAAGATTTTTTAAAGAGTTGACATGGCATGTAGTCTCTACAAAACAAAAAGAAACGGGTACCTTCCAATTACCTGCAATGCTACGTGCCATAATAACTAAAGCGCTTCTTGCAGGTGCAGATGATTTTTTATCACCAATGTCTTCGAAACCAATTATTTCATCCCGTGATACATTATAAAATAAATGAGCTTTTAAGCTCATTTCATCTGCACATATTATGCAATGACGTTCTATAAGAAGCAACGTATTTAATTTCAATTTAAGTGCTTCAAAAATTTTATCATTTATACCAGGCTCAATATTCTATTTTTCTGTAAATAACTGTAGAGAACGTAAAGAAGGCAATGCAATGGAATCTTTCATTTCTCGGTAATTTCGTGGACTTGAAAAATATAATGAAAAAGAAAATTTTTTATATTCGGGATCATATCTTCTGCTACTTTTACATTTACATTGTGCGTCGATTTGTGCCGCTAATATTTTATTAAATTTTTCAGGCAATAACTTACGGACTAGTTTTTTCAGTTGGTCGCGTTTGTTTGAGAAGCCTTCAGTTGCGCACAGTACAATTGCACACGTTGCAATTGCACACCGTGCTATTAGACACAAAAAATTGCGCACCGTTCGATTGGACACGGGTCGATTGGACACCGTTCGATTAGACACGGTTCGATTGGATACGGTTCGATTGGACACGGTTCAATTGCGCACAGTTCTATTGCGCACAGTTTTATTGCGCACCGTTCAATCGCGCACCGTTCAATCGTACACCGTTCAATCGCGCACTGTTCAATTGCACACCGTTCAATTGCCCACGAGCAATTGCAGACAGTTCTATTACGCACATGGTGCACACACACACACACACGCGCGGGGGTGCAAGGGGGGTCCTTCGCCTCCCTCCCGCATCCCCTCTGCCGGTAAACTGGGTGGACCTCGCTTTATGAGAACTGTGCGCAATTGCTCGTGGGCAATTGAACGGTGTGCAATTGAACGGTGTGCAATTGAACAGTGCGCGATTAAACGGTGTGCGATTGAACGGTGTGCGATTGAACGGTGCGCGATTCAACGGTGCGCAATAGAACTGTGCGCAATAGAACTGTGCGCAATTGAACCGTGTCCAATCGAACCGTGTCCAATCGAACGGTGCGCAATTTTTTGTGTCTAATAGCACGGTGTGCAATTGCGACGTGTGCAATTGTGAACCTCTCCCCTTCGGTTTCCTTCTTCAACTTTTGTAACTTCTTTCTTCTTTTTCATACGAAGCCGTCGGATTGTTTCACGCAGTGTTTTATTTTGCGCCTTCAATATCTGAAAATTCAACAGCAATTTCCTCTTTCTTAGACTATCATCCGACGATTTATTCATGTCTGCAGGCCTCTTGATAGTGGATGTGCTCGTATAATATATTCCAATCCGTTAGATCCATAATAGCACAAATATTATTTTTAATTATGATATGTAACCATGTAACTATAAATTTGCTGATAAGAGACAAAAACAGAAAAATAATATTAAATAAAGTCTGAAGTTAAAAGAAATTTAAATATAATGTGTTAACAAATAAATTACATATATTCTGATAATTATTATATTTTATAAGAAAATTTTTATTACATAAAAAATAGAGAAAATAAAAATATATGTTTTACTGTAAATTAGTAAAGAAAAACTTACTGTTGAGTTATTTCTACGTCACTGACAGTAATTGGCACGAATATTTGTGAAGTTTCTGCTTTGCTGAAAACATAAAATTTCTTTTAGGTATTATTCTTGTTAATATACATAAAAAAGTTCTTGTTATTAATATAAATTACCTATTGTCTTCTTGCACTTGTATTTCTGTGTGGGGTTAAGGTGATAAGGATAGGTGCGCTCAGGTTCCCACAATAACGATACATTTTGAGTAGGCAAAATCTTGCTCTATATTTTTCTATAAAACAGTATTATGTACAGGTAATATCTTTGGTAATAATTTCTTTGGTTTAATTAGAATTGTGAGTGTGTGTGTGGATGTGAATGGAAGTGTAGGATTTTGTCTGTGTAGTGTGGAGGACTTGAAAGTGTAGTGTATTAGTCTTCTCCGAAGAGCTCCAGTAGAAGGGACTTCTTATTCGCGCTCAACATCTTCTTCGGAATGAAGAGGTTTCGTCCGGGAGTCCTCGGCTTCGGCCGAGTCCTGCCCTTCGGTGTGGTTGGTTCAGGATTCAGGTGGATACGATGAAATCGAGGAAGAGGGGGAGTCCGGAACACGGGATCCGTCTGCGTCGCCTGAGACGTCGACTTCGTCGGAGTAGTCGGATTGGCTGAAGCAGGCAGGATCCGGATTGGCGGAACTCTCGGCGATAGATCTATCAGGTGTAGCTTCCACGGTAGGAAAGTCTCTACCTTCGGTATCAGGAATAGACCCTCAGCCTCGTCCACAGGAACAGGAATCGGGATCGGACTCAGGACCGGCAGCGCCTTGGCGTCCTCCAGACTCAGTAGTGCCCGACGGGCAGGGTCGTGACGACCCCGAAAACCTTTCCGTGGCAGGGTGTCTGACGACTCTTACCGTAGAAAGTTATGCCCTGCTATGCAGGTGTGAACGGAGGCCTCAAGGAAGCACACTCCTCAAAAATAGGTTTTATCAGAGGCCCGAAAATGAGCACACTCTGAATGGTGGTCTTGCGATCACTGGAGAACCTCGCGAATTCGCCTCTCTATATAATGATCGATGTCAAATCTTTAATACGGGTTACGGGCTCGGCGATGCGCCGCGTATCGAGCGCGGGCCGTACTATGCCTGGCGCGCGAGCCGCCGCTGCCGCGCCGCGCTGCGCCGTGCCGCGCGCGCTCCGTCGTACGTTCGTGGCGAATAGCTGACCGCCACATGACCCCCTTGGTTGATTTAGAGTTCTTGGAAACGGACTCATGGACATGATATTCGTCCGCTTCTCGTCCGTTGTTGTTGCTGCGGTTCTTCAGAAATCTTTACGGTTTCTTTTGGTTATTGTGCTGGCTCTGGCTCTCCTTACTCCAGAATGTAGGCAGGTTTTAACCTCTCTATTGACACGTTGACAGGTCGTCCATTGATGCAGATCTTGAAAGTTTTCTCTCCTCTGCTGAGAACTCGGAATGGCCCATTGTATGGTGGCTGCAGGGCTCCCATTGGTGCGTCGTGCCTCAGGAAAACTTGTTGCGTCGTAGCCAAGTCTTTATAAGGTGGCTTTCTGTCCGTGTCTTTTTAGTTTTGGTTGCAGGTTTCTCATTATCTTATTTAGTCGTGCTGCGAAACCTTCTGTGTCGTTCTGTTTTGTGCAGGTCTCATCGAGGAATTGTCCAGGAAATCGGATTGATTCGCCGTAGACCATTTCAGCTGGCGTGGCCTGCAAATCTTCTTTCCAGGCAGCTCGAATGCCCATCAGGATTACTGGAAGTATTTCTGCCCATTCTTCCGTCTGGTGACTCTTAATGGATGTCTTCATTTACCAGTGGAACCTCTCGATCATGCCATTGGCTGCTTGGTGATACGCCGTGGTACGACGATGTGCTGAACCCGTCAGTTTAGTCAGTTTCTTGAAAAGCTCGAATTCAAACTGCCGTCCTTGGTTCGTCGTTATTCGCGCTGGTGTCCCATATCTGGCTATCTAGTTTACGATTCTTGCTACGGTTTTTGCTGTGATGTCAGGAACGGGTATTGCTTCTGGCCACCTCGTAAAACGGTCGATAATAGCAGTATTTGAAACCCAGGGATGTCGGCATTGGTCCCACTATGTCCATATGGATATGCTGGAATCTTTTTGTAGGACCCAGGAAGTTCCCCGTTGCAGTGACTGTGTGCTTGAATACCTTGGATTTTTGGCATTGCAGGCATGTTTGTGCCCACTTGCGACAATCGTGCTGTATGCTCGGCCATACGTATATTTGTCTGACCAATCTTGCTGTAGCCTTTATTCCTGGATGTGACAAACCGTGCAAGCTCTGGAAAACCTGCCGTCTATATGGTTCTGTAACGTAGGGGCGTGCGACTGGTGTCGATGTGTCGCAGTAAAGCGTTGTTGTAGAGCCAGGTATCTGAATTTTTGTTAATCTTAGTGATAATTAAGTACTGCCATCTAATATCTTTTTCAGTTCTGGATCCTCCTGCTGCGATTTCGCCAATCCTTCAAAATCCTGGAGCTTTCTCTATGGCTTCGATGTGGGACAGTGTTGTTGTGAGCGCACAACCCTATAATTATTAATTATATAACCTATACCCTAGCAACCGAAAAACCTGACGATTGCATCGGACGACGATCATCCGATGCAATCCGACACCAGAACCCAGAGCGATCAACTCCAGGTTGACCAAAAACGCTGATGCGAAGGTCAGCGCAGAGCGAAGTTCACGCTAACCCGGAAGCCTCCGAGTTAGTAACAGACGTTGGTCCGATATGATAAATACCGCCGATTCGGAGGATCGAGCGGGCAGTCTGTCGAGAGATTTTGTAACATACGTGCGGTCACATTTACTAATCGTTAAACTTAGAATAATCTCGGGAATTGTACAAAGAAATCAAGACCGTTATAACTTGTCAATCATTTTTAATTAAAGATATTTGTGCGGAAATATCTAAGCTATATTCATTTGAACACTCCGTGGTGTGCATCACTCCTCCAACCCGGAATTCCCGAATCCTGTGCCGGCCCTGAGCTCAACCCCCGGTTCCGGCACGACAATTTGGTGGCAGCGGTGGGATTCCGTCTCCTTGGAAGAGAGGCCAGATCGAGAGTGTTCGCCTGCAAAAGAGCGGATCGTGAGAAAGCGGTGAAGCAACCCTAAGAGGAACAACCGAATCCAGATCCAGAGCGAAGGAAGCACCCGGTAGCAGCCAACGAGTGTTATCAACGACACCGGAGAAGGCGCCGACCTACCACAACGGTGACTCGCCGGCCAAGCAGTCAGGCAACGAAGCAGCGGTCAACGACCAGCGCAGCGACAAGCAACATGCGACTACTAATGTAAGTCAAAATTGAAAAATTGTAAAGCGTATTGTAAAGCGGTATAAAGCGATATATGTCAAAAGACGGAAACACGTCCCGCCGAGCGAAATCGAGCTTATATTAAAGTAGATGTCGGACGGTGAAACGCGAGATAGCCCCGCCCGCAATCCGTCGTGGTTACATAGAGCCGAAAGTGCGCCAGCACGCCGAACACCTCGAGTCAGCCCTATAGGCCCCGTACGAATCGTAGAGGAAGCCGTTTGCGACATTGCAGAAAACGTCCGACGTAGTTCAGATTACTCGGATGAAGATTCGCCGGTATTAGAATTACACCCGAACGTCGTACTAGAACGCAAATTTGCTTTCCTAGACAATAGCCTTTTACCCAGAAATAATAACGGTCCCCGAGATAACCCCAATAACGAAAACAATAATATTAGCGAAAACAATAACGCAATTAATAACGAGGACGAAAGTGACGTACTCAGACTGCACCCGACAATAAGTGACGCACGTTCAGATACATCGGCCAATACACAGAGCAGTAATTCCGGACGAGGAGAGTTCTCTCTAACGTCCTACGACAGTAGCGTATTCGATCCGGAAGAAGAAGATTATATTCCCGCGGCCGGAAAAATGAGTCAGCAAAGAAGAGCGGCTCAAGCGAATGTACCGC
>JASTWQ010000528.1:0-125113 GCA_035220615.1 Leptothorax acervorum | reverse complement strand
TTGAACGATTCAAATTATGATGAATTTTCGGGATATGGAGGTTCTCTATTTAGTAAAGTAAGTACAACTGTCTCTGGTAATAGTTACAGATAATAATGGTCTTATCCCTGCTAGGACCCTTATGATAAGGATGATGAAGAAGCAGATGCGATTTATGAAGCTATTGACAAACGAATGGATGAAAAACGTAAAGAATACAGAGAGAAGCGCCTCAGGGAAGAATTGGAACGTTATCGTCAGGAACGTCCCAAGATTCAACAGCAATTCTCAGATCTGAAAAGAGAATTGGTTAATGTAACTGAGGACGAATGGAAAAATGTTCCTGAGGTGGGAGATGCTAGAAATCGTAAACAGCGTAATCCAAGAGCAGAAAAATTCACCCCGTTACCAGATTCTGTACTGGCAAGAAATTTAGGAGGCGAGACGTCTACCAGTATTGATCCATCTAGTGGTCTGGCCTCTATGATGCCAGGTGTGGCAACACCCGGTATGTTGACTCCCACAGGAGATCTTGATCTCAGAAAGATCGGACAGGCCAGAAACACATTGATGAACGTTAAGCTAAATCAGGTTTCTGATTCTGTGGAAGGCCAAACCGTGGTTGATCCAAAAGGATATCTTACAGACTTGCAGAGCATGATACCTACTTATGGTGGTGACATAAAGTAAGGATGATTATTATCTATACATATGTAACTTTAAAGCTCTATAATGGATATTTAATATAATTTCTTTATCTTTGTAGCGACATAAAGAAAGCCAGATTATTGTTAAAATCCGTCAGAGAGACTAATCCTAATCATCCTCCTGCATGGATCGCATCTGCGCGTCTAGAAGAGGTGACTGGAAAGGTTCAAGCGGCGAGAAACTTAATAATGAAAGGATGCGAGGTAAATCCTACTTCTGAGGATCTGTGGTTGGAAGCTGCGAGACTGCAACCACCGGACACGGCAAAAGCAGTGATAGCGCAATCGGTACGTCACATTCCAACGTCCGTCAGAATTTGGATAAAGGCCGCAGACTTGGAGACGGAAGTAAAAGCGAAGCGAAGGGTGTACCGAAAAGCACTAGAACATATCCCGAATTCAGTGCGTTTGTGGAAAGCGGCCGTTGAGTTAGAGGAGCCCGAGGACGCGCGTATCTTGCTCAGTCGTGCGGTTGAGTGCTGTCCGACGAGCGTGGACTTGTGGCTCGCTCTTGCTAGATTGGAAACTTACGATAATGCGAGAAAAGTCTTGAACAAAGCCAGAGAGAATATCCCAACTGATAGACAAATCTGGACTACCGCTGCCAAATTGGAGGAAGCGAATGGCAATAAACACATGGTGGAGAAGATCATCGAACGTGCCATATCCTCATTGAGCGCGAACGGAGTAGAGATCAATAGAGAACATTGGTTCAAGGAAGCTATGGAAGCTGAAAAAGCAGGAGCGGTACAACTGTTGTCAAGTTATTGTTAAAGCCATTATTGGTTTGGAGTAGAAGAAGAGGATCGAAAACACACTTGGATGGAAGATGCGGAAACTGTGAGGCTCTTTCTAGTTTTCTCTGTAGTACAAACTATATAGACGCGAAAATTAATACCCATGCTGAGAAATGTATTATTGCTTGCAGTGCGCCAACAAGGAGCCTTGGAATGCGCCAGAGCTGTCTATGCATATGCGTTAACGACATTTCCTAGTAAAAAATCAATTTGGCTGCGCGCTGCTTATTTCGAAAAGACATACGGCACACGAGAATCCTTGGAAACTTTATTACAAAGAGCCGTTGCTCATTGTCCCAAGAGCGAAGTGCTTTGGCTGATGGGTGCTAAATCAAAGTGGCTGGCTGTAAGTAGATTTATGTGCACAATTAATTAATTACCTTTTATTTCATTTTTTAAATCATCATTCTTTATCATTTTTTAATAATTTTTATCTCCAAATTTTTTTTCCAGGGCGATGTACCAGCAGCTAGAGGTATCTTATCTCTCGCGTTTCAAGCTAATCCAAATTCCGAAGAGATTTGGCTGGCGGCAGTGAAACTTGAGTCTGAAAACTCGGAATATGAGAGAGCGCGACGTTTATTGGCAAAAGCCAGAGCATCTGCTCCGACACCCAGAGTGATGATGAAAAGCGCCAAATTGGAATGGGCTCTTAATAATCTTGATGCAGCGTTGCATCTATTAAAGGAAGCTCTCGAAGCCTTTGACGACTTTCCTAAATTGTGGCTAATGAAAGGTCAAATTGAGGAACAGCAGGGTCATTTAGACAAAGCGATAGATACGTATAATCAAGCGGTAAACAACTTTTCTCTAATTTAATAATTCAAGTACAAAGAAATGTTATACTTTCTTTTATATATTTTATTGCAGATCAAAAAATGTCCAAACTCGATACCTTTGTGGTGTCTGCTGGCGCGATTGGAACACAAGAAAAACCAAGTAACTAAAGCGCGTTCAGTTTTGGAGAAAGCGAGACTTAAGAATCCTAAAAATGCAGAATTATGGTTGGAAGCTATACGGAATGAATTGAAAAATGGTGGCGCGCGCGACATGGCAAATACACTAATGGCTAAGGCATTACAAGAATGTCCCACATCCGGCCTACTCTGGGCAGAATCAATTTTTATGGAACCACGACCTCAACGAAAAACTAAGAGTATCGATGCCACTAAAAAATGCGAACATGATCCACACGTTCTTCTGGCGGTATCAAAGTAAGTTTTCGTTCAAAGTTTATTTAGACTAGAGAAATATAAAGTTACTATACATAATGTTTAAGAAGTTGAGTATTCTTACATTTTTTAAATAGTTCAAGGCTCCTAGGTACTCACTGCGGCCATGCTAGATCGTGACGTCAGAGACGAGAAGTGACACGCTGAGAATTCTTGCGTGCCATTTCCAAATAAACAAATATTCGCATAAAATAACACTTTAGATCACTTCAGCACACTTCAAAAATACTCCGAGGTCTGTCCCTTTCCCTTGACAGTTAATAAACAGCCGTAAAATGAATGTAATACGAAATCTAGTCATGCAGATTTTACTGCTGTTAACTGTCAAGGGAAAGAGATAGAACTCGGAGTATTTTTGAAATGTGTTGGTGATTTTAAGTGTTATTTTATGCAAATATCTTTTTATTTGGAAATGGCACGCAAGAATTCTCAGCGTGTTATTTCTCACCTCTGACGTCACGATCTCACATGATCGCGGCAAGAGCCCAGGAGCCTTAATAGAGTTCGGCCGAAACAATCTTTTTTAATTTCGGCCAAAATAAAAAACGAATATTCGTTTATGTGTCAATTTCGGTCCTAAAACCAAAACTTATGGGAATCCTAGAAAGGCCAATATGTATACGCGCGCATATACAATACACTTTTTCTTTATAAATATCATAATTTAATTATTAAAATAATAATTATCTACACATATATTGTATATTATCACAATCCTATTATCGCAACCTGTAGTATGCTATATACATATATATATACAGGGTGTTACTAAAAGACCGCCCACTAACTACATAGCGGTATTCCTTGTCAAAAACTGAGTCGAAAAGTCTTGAACCACTTTTTTCTATAATGCTTAACAAAGCCGTAATCATTGAGTAAAGTTAGTCCAACCAGCGTCGTTCTTTAGCCGGGCGAACGTCGGTGAGCCGCGCGCCTGATAGTGTGCGTGAGCGCTCCGCCGCGCATCGCGCGGCGGCACGACGGCACGGCCGCGGTCGGCCGCGGCGGTCGCGTTTTGCTTTCGCGCGCGTCGCGTGCAATATTCTTACGCATTGTAATAAAAGAAATAATTTTTCCTGCACTAAAAATCACTTTTTACTCTTGTCAGAAGTACCTCCTTGCAGAAAATTTTGATAACGGATAAAACTTTTGCCAAGACATAACTATTATTAAGATATAAAATTTAAACAAATACAAAAAATTATACTGTGTATTTTACAATACAAAAATTTACAATACAAAATTTTACAATATAAAATTTTACAATACAAAAATTATTTTCTAACCCGTTTCGTTAAATATCTTTGCGTTAACTTAATTTAAATTATAACACAAAGCACTTATTGAATCTTTCTACGAGGTTTGCCCATAGTTACTCAGAAGTAATAAATTTTTTAAGGGAAATTTACTGTAACAATTAGATATTTAAATAATCTCGTACTTAAAAGGAAATACATTAAAAATATTATTAAAAGATAAAGTATTCAAAAATAAAAAAAATTTCTTTTTTATAAAAAGAGATTTATCCTAAGTTATAAATAACGCTATCCAGATGTACAATCTTTTTGAAACTTAAGGCAAATAAGAGCAAACCGCCGAGCGAACAATATTAATTTTTATAGCGAATAATAAATAATAACACGTTTAATAACTTAAAACAAAATACAATACAAACGCTTTGGCCTTAGTTTAGACCCTTTTTATTGTAATATTTCACAATAATCTTAATTCGAATCGTTAACAACGCATAAATAAATATGAAATGTTATCATATTCGTAATACGTAGGTCAGCGGTAAAGTTGTTAGAAAAGATTAAACATAAAGTAAATGCGGTTTTTTAAATAAAATAAAATGTTAGCTGCAATTCGTATAAGTTTTTTTATGTTAAATTTACTTACCAGACAGTGTAATATCAGTGTCATGATGATCTACCGTCTAGTTTCAGTAACGAAACAATGCTAATGAGTTAATATCAGTGTACGGACTGAAGGCCTAGACTTAAGCGTAAGGTGAAATGAGTACAGAGAAATATCATGAAGCATCATATAACAAAGTAACACTCGTAAATAAATAAAAATAAGTTAATAAATAAAACAGACTACAGATGTCAATTGTGTGGAAGTTTCTCGACAATAGGAGAATAATCATTAGAAAGATTTTTTATTTACTAGCTTATTTATTTACTTTATATTTTTTATTTACTAATTTTATTTTTTTATATGATACTTCATGACATATGTATGTACTTATTTTACCTTGCGCATCAGCGTAAGCCTTCAATCCATGCACTGATCTTAACTCATAAGAATTGTTTCATCACTGAAACCAGACACGGTAGATTATCACGAGATTGATATTACACTGTCTGATAAGTGAATTTTACATCTTTATGAAAAAACTTACACGAATTGCAGCTAACTTTTCAATTTCACTTTATTTAAAAGGCAGCAGTTATCACGTAATTTACCTTATGTTCAACCTTTTCCAATAACTTTACCGCTGACCAATGTTTTATGAATACGATAACATTTCACTTTTATTTATGCGTCTAAACTAAGACAGAAACGTTTGTATTTTATTTTGTTTTATGTTATTAAACGTGTTATTATTTATTATTCGCTATAAAAATTAATATTGTTCGCTCAGCGGTTTGCTCTTATTTGCCTTAGGTTTTAAAAAGATTGTACATCTGGACAGCGTTATTCATGACTTAGGATAAATCTTTTTTTATAAAAGAAGAAATTTTTTAATTTTTGAATACTTTAGCTTTTAATAATATTTTTAATGTATTTCCTCTTAAGTACGAAATTATTTAAATATCTAATTGTTACAGTAAATTCCCCTTTAAAAATTTATTACTTTTGAGTAACTATGGGCAAACCTCGTAGAAAGATTCAATAAGTGCTTTGTGTTATAATTTAAATTAAGTTAACGCAAAGATATTTAACGAAACGGATTGTTTAGAAAATAATTTTTGCATTGTAAAATTTTGTATTGTAAAATACACAGTATAATTTTTTGTATTTGTTTTAATTTTCATACGTTAATAATAGTTAATAATAGTCTTGGCGAAAGTTTTATCCGTTATCAAAATTTTCTGCAAGGAGGTACTTCTGACAAGAGTAAAAAGTGATTTTTAGTGCAAGAAAAAATTATTTCTATTATTACAATGCGTAAGAATATTGCATGCGACGCGCACGAAGGCATAGCGCGGCGGCCGCGGCCGGCCGCGGCCGTGCCGTCGTGCTGCCGTGCCGCAGCGCGATGCGCGGCGGAGCGCTCACGCACACTATCAGGCGCGCGGCTCACCGACGTTCGCCCGGCTAAAGAACGACGCTGGTTGGACTAACTTTACTCAATGATTACGGCTTTGTTAAGCATTATAGAAAAAAGTGGTTCAGGACTTTTCGACTCAGTTTTTGACAAGGAATACCTCTGTGTAGTTAGTGGGCGGTCTTTTAGTAACACCCTGTATATACATATATATATATATATATATATATACATATATATATATATATATATATATATGTCGTAGGGTGAATTCCAGGACTATTTTATATATTAGCTGGTTAGTTCCAGGACATTTTGTAACTTTGAGGTCGGGCATGGAAAATTTTTATGTCGTGTGTTTATTTCCAGGACCGTCCTGGAAATACCCAAATATATCATTCGATAAATTCCAGGACCCTCCTCAGGACCGTCCTGGAAGTATGGAAGATATATAGTTCGGTAACTTCCAGGTCCCGACCTGGAAGTGTGAAAGATATATAATTTGATGAATTCCAGGACCCATCCTGGAAGTATGGAAAATATATAATTTGATTAATTCCAGGACCCGTCCTGGAATTTATCAAATTATACAGGGTGTACCAGACCTCGCGTATCACCCGTTAATGGCAGATTCCTGAGATCATTTGGAGACAAAAATCTTAATGCCAAAATGTCGAGGCTGCCAAATGTCGTCCCGATAATCGTCGGTCTTGCGAACAGTGTACAAAGAAATAAAGTGATTAATAATTTCAAATATTTCTATCGAGTTGAGTAAAGTGTGGAAGTGCTGTTTTGACATGCAACGTCCCTGAGTGCGTAAAATTTTGACAAGCACACTAGTAAACTTTGAACCTTTTCCGTTTAAACACTGTAGCAGCCTCGACATTTTGGCATTAGGATTTTTGTCTCCAAATGATCTCAGAAATCTACCATTAACGGGTGATACGCGAGGTCTGGTACACCCTGTATATTTTTTATACTTCCAGGACGGGACCTGGAAGTTACCGAATTATATATCTTTTATACTTTTAGGATGGTCCTGAGAAGGGTCCTGGAATTTATCGAATGGTATATTTGCCCCTTTGAAATACTTAAATCCCTTTTATTTGAAACATTTTTTATGATAGTGCTTTTTTATTGCCAGCTCGACAGAATTAGCCCCCCCCCCCCCCCCCCAAGTGGATTATTGATATTTTTTTTTACCAATTGTTTGGTGGTTGATTGGTAGTGATTGGTACCGTATTCGAAAAGGTTAGTAGTTTCTCGTTTTTTTAGGAAATCAAAAACAAATTTTTTATCTTCTCTTAGCCCCCCTACTTTGACTGTGGTAATTTTTTTTTTTAAATCGATTGGCGATTGATTGGCAGTGTTCAGTACCGCATTAAAAACTTTTGGTGGTTTTGCGTTTCTTTAGGAAATCGAAAAAAACAAATTTTTGATCTTTTTTTAGCCCCCCACTTTGACTGTGGTAATTTTTTTTTTAAATCGATTGGCGATTGATTGGCAGAGTTTGGTACCGCATTGAAACCTTTTGGTGGTTTCGCGTTTTAAAAAGAAAGAATTAATTGTCAACAAATTTTTAACCTTCTTTAGCGCCTCCACTTTGACTGTTGGGAATTTTAAATTCTTTTTTACCAATCGTTTAGTGGTTGATTGGTAATATTAAGAGCTGTAAGTTATTGAAAATTTTATTTTACAGCCTTGTGTCCACGATGCTAGAACTGTGTCCGAGTTTCGGTTTAAGCCAATAAAACTGCTACTTTTCTGTAAAAGCTGCTAGTTGATTGGCTTAAACCAAAACTCGGACGCAGTTCTAGCATCGTGGCCACAAGGCTTAACACTCCAAAAAATTGTTTTGTACGTTAATGAATAGGGATGTTTCCAGTTACGTATAGTGACGATTGCACACATTGTGGGCATTCAGGAGCGCAACCGCTATCTATGTACGTGTGTGCACGCACTGGGCTCTGGGGTCACATGCGCATGCTCTAGGGCAAATAAATAAGTATGTGTAATAATTTGGAAATCATTTAGAGAAATTTCGAAAACCATTTTTATAATTTGGAAAAGAGTACATAATTATAATGGCCATCTTTACGCCGACTGTTTGATACGCGTACTAAGTACTATATTTGGACTAAATTGGCTTAATTAGTACGTACGACAGTGTAAACAATAAAGGCTATAATACACAAAATGCATAGCGTACCATAAGCATAGCACAAGACCGCTGGACCAATGAGCATCCAGCATAATGTCGCCATATTAATTTACGTAAGATGCTCATTGGTCCAGCGGTCTTATGCTATGCTTATGCGACGTTATGCATTTTGTGTGTGATGGCCTTTAAGGCCGTCACACACAAAATGCATAACGTCGCATAAGCATAGCATAAGACCGCTGGACCAATGAGCATCTTACGTAAATTAATATGGCGACATTATGCTGGATGCTCATTGGTCCAGCGGTCTTGTGCTATGCTTAAGGTACGCTATGCATTTTGTGTATTACAGCCTTAATGCCATCTCGCACAAAATACATAACGTTGCATTAGCATAACATAAGACCGCTGGACCAATGAGCATCTTATGTAAATTAATATGGCGAGTTTATGGTGGATGTTTATTGGTCCAGCGGTCTTATGCTATGCTTATGCAACGTTATGCATTTTGTATGTGACGGCCTTTAACGTATTAAGGTATTATGAAGGCGTATCGTACCAAATAGTACAAACGTGATCACGTGATCCGTTTTGTCGCTCAAACGATCGGTTTCATCGGCTCGTGAAAATGCAGCTTTATGCCTCTTCTATAATACTCGTACTTCGTGGTTTGTAGTTTTTGCCGCGCGATTTATAAAATTGTTGTACTGGTTGCACCACAGCGTGCTTTATTTAGATGCACCTAATAAAAGACATTGAAAGAAAAGAAGAAGAACATTATTGCTATATGCAATATATCATAAAATTTAAATCAGTTTTAATCTGAAATATATATATTGGTAAGGATAAACAATTATTTTATGAATTTATCTTATATATTTATTGGAAACGGGTATACGGCCAATATGGCGGCCACAAGCCGACTCATATACACGCGGAACAATAGGTGGGCTCGTGAACACACCTATGGCCTAGTTTACACCGACCGTTTAATACGCGTACCAAGTACTATATCCGTATCAAATCTCGGGTTATCACGGTGTAAACCGAGATTTGACACGGATATAGTACTTGGTACGCGTATTAAACGGTCGGTGTGAACTAGGCCATAGGTGTGTTCACGAGCCCACCTATTGTTCCGCGTGTATATGAGTCGGCTTGTGGCCGCCATATTGGCCGTATACCCGTTTCCAATAAATATATAAGATAAATTCATAAAATAAATGTTTATCCTCACCTATATATGTTTCAGATTAAAACTGATTTAAATTTTATGATATATTGCATATAGCAATAATGTTCTTCTTCTTTTCTTTCAATGTCTTTCATTAGGTGCATCTAAATAAAGCACGCTGTGATGCAACCAGTACAACAATTTTATAAATCGCGCGGCAAAAACTACAAACAACGAAGTACGAGTACTATAGAAGAGGCGTAAAGCTGCATTTTCACGAGCCGATAAAACCGATCGTTTGAGCGACAAAACGGATCACGTGTTCACGTTTGTACTATTTTGGCACGATACGTCTTCATAATACCTTAATACGTTAAAGGCTGTCACACACAAAATGCATAACGTCGCATAAGCATAGCATAAGACCGCTGGACCAATAAACATCCACCATAAACTCGCCATATTAATTTACATAAGATTCTCATTGGTCCAGCGGTCTTATGTTATGCTAATGCAACGTTATGTATTTTGTGTGAGATGGCATTAAGGCTATAATACACAAAATGCATAGCGTAGCATAAGCATAGCACAAGACCGCTGGACCAATGAGCATCCAGCATAATGTCGCCATATTAATTCACGTAAGATGCTCATTGGTCCAGCGGTCTTATGCTATGCTTATGCGACGTTATGCATTTTGTGTGTGACGGCCTTTATTGACCAAGTTTAAGCCTTGTGTCCACGATGCTAGAACTGTGTCCGAGTTTCGGTTTAAGCCAATGAAACTGCTATTTTTCTGTAAAAGCTGCAAGTTGATTGGCTTAAACCGAAACTCGGACGCAGTTCTAGCATCGTGGACACAAGGCTTAACACTCCAAAAAATTGTTTTGTACGTTAGTGAATAGGGATGTTTCCAGTTACGTATAGTGACGATTGCACACATTGTGGGCATTCAGGAGCGCAACCGCTATCTATGACTACGTTTACACGGCCCGATTTACGCCGAAGTTACAACATCGATGTTATAACTGCTGACGTTAGATGTCGTGTAAACGCTCTTTTACGGCGAAGTTATTACATCGATGTAGTAACTCAAAGTTGTTTGGTGAAGAGGCTTAGAGTTACTACGTCGACTTAAAAAGAACGTGTAAACGGCAGCAGTGTAACGATGGCGATAATGCCAACCGTAAAAATTAAACATCTTAATCTCCATTGTTTGCAAAGTGGCTACAGACTAGAATTAGCGTCAAGAAGCTAAAATCTGCACGTTTAGACATCTGCGCAAGGGTGCTGCGTGCATGTTTGACGCTTGACGCTCGACGCTTGACGCTCCCATCTAAGCGCACCGTTATATTGGTACTAATGAAAATCCTTCACTCACTTCATTCGAAAGTTGTTAAGCAATTTCAGCTTGGTGGGAGTAAGATAAGCCTGAACGTGTAAACGCAACTCACCTTAAGTAGGAGTTATAACATCAGCGTTACTAAGTCGAAGTTAGAAGCCGTGTAAACGTAGTCTATGTACGTGTGTACACGCAATAGGCTCTGGGGTCACATGCGCATGCTCTAGGGCAAATAAATAAGTATTTATAATAATTTGGAAATCATTTAGAGAAATTTCGAAAACCATTTTTATAATTTGGAAAAGAGTACATACATAATTATAATGGCCATCTTTACGCCGACCGTTTGATACGCGTACTAAGTACTATATCCGTATCAAATCTCGGGTTATCACAGTGTAAAACCGAGATTTGACGGGTATACGGCCAATATGGCGGCCACAAGCCGACTCATATACACGCGGAACAATAAGTGGGCTCGTGAACACACCTATGGCCTAGTTTACACCGACCGTTTAATACGCGTACCAAGTACTATATCCGTATCAAATCTCGGGTTATCACGGTGTAAACCGAGATTTGACACGGATATAGTACTTGGTACGCGTATTAAACGGTCGGTGTAAACTAGGCCATAGGTGTGTTCACGAGCCCACCTATTGTTCCGCGTATGAGTCGGCTTGTGGCCGCCATATTGGCCGTATGCCCGTTTCCAATAAATATATAAGATAAATTCATAAAATGAATGTTTATCCTTACCTATATATGTTTCAGATTAAAACTGATTTAAATTTTATGATATATTGCATATAGCAATAATGTTCTTCTTCTTTTCTTTCAATGTCTTTCATTAGGTGCATCTAAATAAAGCACGCTGTGGTGCAACCAGTACAACAATTTTATAAATCGCGCGGCAAAAACTACAAACCACGAAGTACGAGTATTATAGAAGAGGCATAAAGCTGCATTTTCACGAGCCGATAAAACCGATCGTTTGAGCGACAAAACGGATCACGTGATCACGTTTGCTAAATACAAGAATTGATAAATCCTGTGTTCTAAGTTCTGCAAATTATCAGTTTATTAAAAAGACCTGGAAATTATCAGTATATTAAAAAGACCTGGAAATTACCAGTATATTAAAAAGACCTGGAAATTATCAGTATATTAAAAAGACCTGGAAATTACCAGTATATTTAGAGACCTGGAAATTATCAGTATATTGAAAAGACCTGGAAATTACCAGTATATTAAAAAGACCTGGAAAGAACCACCGCATACAAAATTCTATTTATTTTATAATCTATCGTATACATAATAAAATATTTTTTTGTAAACGTTATACATTGGATTTGTAAATGCAGTGCAACTATAAAAAAAATATGGACCTGGAACAAACCCTACGACATATATATATATATATATATATATATACATATATATATATATATATACAGGGTGTCCTATTTTAAAAGTTCCACCCTCATAACCTATCAGGATCAACGTTTGAAGGTAAACGACTCGGATAAAAGTTGTATGGTTTCGAGGGGGACATAAGATGGTTACAATGATTTGACCTTGGATGGTCGTTTGAAACTCACATGAACGTCACCTTTAATTTCTTACATGGAACCCCCTATATTATAACATATCGTTTGAAAGGGCATAAAATAAGAAAAATTTTGGTGCTAACCAGAGGTCGATACGTTGACCCGTTCGGGAGTTATTTAGGGTCAAAAATTGACTTTTTTCAACTTTGACCTTAAATAACTGCCGAACGGGTCAACGTATCGACCTCTGGTTTGCGCCAAAATTTTTCTTACTTTATGCCCTTTCAAACGGTATACTACAATATGGGAGTTTTACTTAAAACTTTTCAGTGTCCCAAGGGGACTGAAACACAAAAATTTGAAATGGGAACCCCCATATTGTAGTATACCGTTTGAAAGGACATAAAGTAAGAAAAATTTTGGCGCAAACCAGAGGTCGACACGTTGACCCGTTCGGCAGTTATTTAAGGTCAAAGTTGAAAAAAGTCAATTTTTGACTCTAAATAACTCCCGAACGGGTCAACGTATCGACCTCTGGTTAGCGCCAAAATTTTTCTTATTTTATGCCCTTTCAAACGATATATTACAATATAGGGGGTTCCATGTCAGAAATTAAAGGTGACGTTCATGTGAGCTTCAAACGACCATCCAAGATCAAATCATTGCCGCCATCTTATGTCCCCCTCGAAACCATACAACTTTTATCCGAGTCGTTTTCCTTCAAACGTTGATCCTGAAAAGTTATGAGGGTGGAACTTTTAGAATAGGACACCCTGTATATACATATATATATACACAGGTTGTAACTAAAAGGTCTGGCCAAACTGTAATGACGGATTCAGGACACCAAAACAACAAAAAAAGTTCATACGCACATAGGTCCGATATGACCTTGTTTTCAAGTTACAGACCGCGTCAGCTTTGCATGAACCTCGCAAGCGCCGGCTCAAAAATGTCCAATTCTGCGGTTATCGATGTAATCTACAAAAGGTGTTCAATGTGTCCTCCATGTAATATGACACAGGCCTGGGTACGCCTTGCCATCGATTGTCGAACATGTTCAAATACACCAGGTGTGTTGCGGATTGTATCACAGCACTCAACAACTCGCTGCTGAAGGATCTCCACGTTGTCGACTGGAGTCGAATACACAAGTGCCTTTAAGTGCCCCCACAAGTAGAAGTCAAGTGGATTTAGATCAGGTGAACGCGGGGGCCACGCCTGAGGTCCACCGCGACCAATCCATCGACCTGATAAGTGCGATCTGGTGTACACACCTGGTGTATTTGAACGTGTTCGACAATCGATGGCAAGGCGTACCCAGGCCTGTGTCGTATTACATGGAGGACACATTGAACACCTTTTGTAGATTACATCGATAACCGCAGAATTGGACATTTTTGAGCCGGCGACGCTTGCGAGGTTCATGCAAAGCTGACGCGGTCTGTAACTTGAAAACAAGGTCATATCAGACCTATGTGCATATAAACGTTTTTTGTTGTTTTGGTGTCCTGAATCCGTCATTACAGTTTGGCCAGACTAGGTGGGGGGCCGAAGGCTTACAAAACCTTACAAAACCTTACAAAACAATAATTAATATTGAAATGCATCAATGCATTTCGCTGAATACCATTTGCCTAACAGCGGTTCAATCAAATAGCATTTGCCTAGGAATATATAATAGCATTTGATTAGGAAAATAGTACTTAAACACAAAAATAAACGCGCAAAAGCCATTTGACCAGGCAGATAGCATTTGTCTAGTCAAGAGCTATTTTCCTAAAATAACTATTTGCCTACGACATATATACTATATCCGTTGTATCACAATCATTATTTCAATAATAATAAAATTTTGTAAGTATAAAATAAAAATATTTTTTAGTAAGATTTTGGAAAATCTTTGGAAAATAAACAATTTTGGCTATGTCGCCGAAACACCTTTTCAATTTCAGCCGAAACCGAAACGCAACCAAAATGCCGATTTTTTGCCGAAACTTGCCGAAATCAAATTTTCGGTCGGACTCTATAGTTTAGTTCTCTTCCCCCTCACCTTTCCCCTACTCACTCCTCCCCCTTTCTTTCCTACCTTTTCCTCTTCCCTCTCCTCACCTCTCTCTTCCCTCTTTCCTCCTTTCCCCCTCCCTCCTTCCCTCTCTCTCTCTCTCTCTCTTTGAAATAATGCAAACACATTTTTCTATTACAGATTATTTTGGTGCGAACATAAGATTTCAAAGTGTAGAGATTGGTTCAATAGGACGGTGAAAATTGATCCTGATTTAGGAGATGCGTGGGCATATTTTTACAAATTTGAATTACTGAATGGTACGGAAGAGCAGCAAGAAGATGTAAAGAAGAGATGTATCGCTGCAGAACCTCATCATGGTGAACATTGGTGCAAAGTTTCCAAGAATATAGTAAATTGGTGTCTGAGTGTAGACCAGATCTTGGTATTAGTTGCAAAAGAGTTACCCATTCCTATATAAAATAAAAATTACCATACATCAGAATGCAAGTATCATAAATTTAGCTAATATGTATCATAAATTAATATATGTAAGTTTGTAAATAAAACTGAAAAAACTCCAATTGATCTTGAATATGCTCATTATACAGGGTATTTGGTAATTACCGTATCATCTTTCGTGGATAGGTAAGCCCCCAAATGCGCACAATAAGTAAATGGAATAAGGAACAGTTCAATATTAACACATAAGGCTTAGCGTATATCCAAACAAATTTGCATAGCGCATAAGTATAAGAAAAATGATTGGTCCATATACATGTGCATTAGGGTGGAGCAAAAAAAAATTTTTTGAATTCTTATATGCCTGGGGGTGGGAAAGATGTCATTAGATGTAAAAACAATATTTGTAAAGTTTTAACTTGATAGGAGTTTATCTTCTGCCTCCAACTTTTATTTGAAAATTTCTACGTAGAAAAATATCTACTTGCGAGATTGTATCTGGCATTTATATTTTTTAAAGCTCTTAGCTAATCAAAATTTATGTGATCAATCAGACTTCACCGCGAGGAGATAGCTGTAAATCGAAATCCATTTTTTTAAAGAACGCCACACAAAACCGCGATTAAAGGCCCTTCGGTCAAGTTGTCTAATAGCGAATTCGGGCGCTCGCACTAGTGCACACTGAGTGCGCACTAAGGCTTGTTCTTAGTCAATTCTTATATTTATAGATCATCTTAAATACTTCTTGAAATACTTCTTAGCCAGTAAAATGATCTGTACAGCATCCATACAGATTGTTTTATTGATTAAAAAGTTTGTAAACGTGTATTTAAGCAATCTTAAATATAAGAACAGATTATAAACAAGCCTTAGTGCGCACTCAGTGTGCACTAGTGCAAGCGCCCGAATTCGCTATAAAACTCCTAAGTAAAAAAGGCCATAAAAAAAGAAAAATTTTAGCGCAAACCAGGGGGTCAATCATGAATCTTTTCCCCTAGGGTGGAAACGTGAAAAATGAAAAATCTCTCTTTCTATTGATGTTGAGTAGAAAGAGATAGTCATATAAAACTTTTTACTTTCCACGTTCCACATTAATACATGATTGACCTCCAGAGGTCGATATGTTAAGGGGATCCTGCAGTTTTACTGACAAAATTACCATTCTTTATCATTTTCTATGTTACCGATCTATATCTGTCCTTGTATAGACAATGATCTAGACAAGGATAGTACCTACAATAACCTACATTGCATTCATAAAATGCAATTAGAGAAAATCTTTTTTTCTAGGCTTCGAATCTTAGTTCTACTTGCACGATATTATTCTTACGTTTTCCCTAGCGCGCCTCTATCTCATTTTGTATATATAAACTGCAGTATTTTTGTATTAAGCAAATATTGTCATCAGGTGACAGCTCTACGTTTCAAAAATAAGTAAGATTTTTAATTTTTTTTCGTTTTTAATACAAACTCGACCGCTGCGCGCTAGATTTTTGCGCGTACTTTAATTCTGTAAAAGAATTTTGCGATTCTGTAAAGCCAATTAAAAGATTTCTTCTAATGCGATATGTCGGTAAAACATTGGGCTGCAGGATCCCCTTAATCCGTTTGGGAGTTATTTAGGGTCAAAGTCAATTTTTTTACCCTATATAACTACCGAACGGGTCAACATATCGACCTCTGATTTGCGCTAAAATTTTTCTTTTTTTATGCCCTTTCTACTTAGTTTTAAAAAATGGATTTCAATTTACAGCTATCTCCTCGCGGTGAAGTCTGATTAATCACATAAATTTTGATTAGCTAAGAGCTGTAAAAAATATAAATGCCAGATACAATCTCGCAAGTAGATATTTTTCTACGTAGGAATTATCAAATAAAAGTTGGAGGCAGAAGATGAACTCCTATCAAGTTAAAACTTTACAAATATTGTTTTTACATCTAATGGCATCTTTCCCACCCCCGGGCATATAAAAATTAAAAAAAATTTTTTTTGCTTTACCCTAATGTGCATGAGGAAATGAACGTGCCGACTTGGTTTGTTAGACTTACACAGCTCCTATTGGATCGGTCAAATTAATCATCAAGACGTTTAGACCATGGGTTTTGGTCCTTCTATTTTTGACGCTTATATAAGCATCTTTAAGTAATTTAATTTTATTGCGAAAAATATTAAATTAAAAGTTTATTATTTTATTAAATAAAAATTTTTTTATCTGGTTTAAAGGTTTGAATTTCGTCATGTCTCTGTATGTACAACAGAATCCTAATGTTGGCGTTTGGCACGGACCATAAGAAATAAGGGATACATCTAAATCTCCATATTTACCCTAAAAGTATAACATATTATGATATTCATATCCTCATGTATCATGTATCATTCAAATTTCATAATGTAACAATACAAAGACAGTTGTGCCATACTTGAAAAAATTTAGTTTGATATCTTGTAAATGCACAGCCTATTACCTCTGTGAAGTTGGCCGACAACTTCAACGTATCGAACTTTCATTAATTGGTATCGATTGGTGGTCGTTTGGTGGTCTTTGGTAGTCTAATCAAATCGTTTGGTGGTTAGTCGTTTTTCTGTAAAATAAAAATAAAATTTTAGGTGTGAAGTTCCGGACAATTTTTACTTTTCAACCAATTTAACTTTATTATAGCTCATTCGACGCGGAATCGTTTGGTGGTCACAAATATCCAAATTAGAACGTTTGGTGGTCAACCGTTTTCCCAGAAAATAGAAAAAACTGTATGCGCATAATGTCGAAGTATCACGTACTGCACGCCATTAGCCGGAAAAATGATATTTATCAACCAAATTGACTTTGATAGGGCTCATTTGACGCGGAATCGTTTGGTGGTCACAAATATCGTCATTAAAACGTTTGGTGGTTAATCGTTTTCCTAAAAAAATATAAAAAACCGTATGCCCACGGCATTGGTCGTATATATGACTCCGTGAGATTAATAGACAGATAGCCAATGGCCCGGGTGAAAGCGAGATCACTATTTCCGTATTTTGATTACCGACAGACTTTGCCCCTAGGAGCGAATCCAGGCTAATTGAAGGCGAGACGGGTGAGAGGTGAGGAAAGTTTCCTCTCCTCTCACCCGTCTCGCCATTCAATTAGCCTGGATTCGCTCCTAGGGGCAAAGTCTGTCGGTAATCAAAATACGGAAATAGTGGTCTCGCTTTCACCCGGGCCATTGGCTATCTGTCTATTAATCTGTGGTCGTATATATGACTCCGTGAAATTAGCTGAATAAATTATATTTATCAATCAAATTGACGTTGATAATAAGGCTCATTCGACGCAAAATCGTTTGGTGGTCACGAATATGGTCATTAAAACGTTTGGTGGTCAATTGATTGATAAATATAATTTATCCAGCTAATTTCACGGAGTCATACGACCAATTCCGTGGGCATGCGGTTTTTTCTATTTTTTAGGAAAACAATTGACCACCAAACGTTTTAATGACGATATTCGTGACCACCAAACGATTCCGCGTCGAATGAGCCCTATCAAAGTCAATTTGGTTGATAAATATCATTTTTCCGGCTAATGGCGCAAAGTGATACCTCCGACATTATGCGCATATAGTTTTTTCTATTTTCTGGGAAAACGGTTGACCACCAAGGCTGCGTTCCAAAACATTACCCGAGTGCCTCCGAGTATCATTTTATCCTTGTTTAACATTCGGTGAACAACAAGGATAAAATGATACTCGAGGGCACTCGGGTAATGTTTTGGAACGCAGTCCAAACGTTCTAGTTTGGATATTCGTGACCACCAAACGATTCCGTGTCGAATAAGCTATAATAAAGTTAAATTGGTTGAAAAATAAAAATTGTCCGGCTAACCACACCCAAAATTTTATTTTTATTTTACAGGAACACGACTAACCACCAAACAATCGGACTAGACTACCAAAGACCACCATACGACCACCAATCGATACCAATTAATGAAATTTCGATACGTTGAAGTTGTCCGGCCAACTTCACAGAGGTCAGCCTATTCGCAAATCCAACTCCTGACGTGCATCAACGGTTTTGGCTTCATTTTCATTGGGCTTTATCAGATTAGCCAAAGCAGATTTTGTATCTTTCTCCGTAATGGCAGAGAATCGTGCACGCCATATATCCTATTAAAAAGAAAGCTGTGTTTAATAAAAACATGTTTAACAATAAATCATAATCAGCAATCTTAGTTAATTCAGTTAAAATTATATTATTAAAATTAAAAAAATAAAATACAATTTTTATTATACAGTTCTTAATTGTATAATATAATTGTATATGTTTACATAGATACATTAAATACATAAATATTTTAATATAATAATTTTAATTAATCAAAAATCATATTTTAAAAATTTTGATCATCAGATTATCATGATTTATCATTTATATATTTAATTTAATAAGTATTTCGCATGTGTTCGCATTGTATAAAATTGCATAAAGATTAAAAAGATATTGATACTAATTAATGATTTAATCTATATCTAATTAAATATATAACATTTAAGAGCACTTCAAAGCTTAATTAAATATAGGCAATTTATATCTTGCTAACGTCGCGAATATTCGTGCTAAAAGCTGGAAAAATCCAGCGATTACTCGCTAGCGAACAGCGAATGGCCACGTGACCTCCAATCGCGGCGATTTTTTCGCTGCGTGAATAGGCACCTACTAAACTGCGTTCGGAAACATCACCCGAGTGTCCCCGAGTATCATTTTATCCTTGTTTAACATTCAGTGAACAACAAGGATAAAATAATACCCGGGGGCACTCGGGTGATGTTTCCGAACGCAGCCTAGAGGGTCCCTAGTGTAAATATTTTACACCATGGCTCCGTCTATCTCTTCTTAAGTCTATGGAGC
Source organism: Leptothorax acervorum (assembly GCA_035220615.1). Lineage (NCBI taxonomy): Eukaryota > Metazoa > Arthropoda > Insecta > Hymenoptera > Formicidae > Leptothorax > Leptothorax acervorum. The sequence continues at coordinate 105,539 of JASTWQ010000528.1, read as the reverse complement.
GTGCATAAGCAAAATAGCAAAAGCTTGACTGCTAGCATATACGTATATACAAACATTATAATTGTATTTAAAATTTTATTTGTGATATTTTTTTAAAACATGACTAATTCCACTTTTATTCTTGATAACGGTGCTTGCACGGCAAAAGTTGGTTTAGCCAACGAGATACCCAAGTAAGTATGCCAAGTTAAAGCAAATTTGTATATTCGGCAATAGCATGTTTATTTATTAATCGATGGAAATATTTCAGACTAGTTCCGAATTGCATAATGAAAGCAAAGAGCGAACGTCGCAGGCCTTTCATAGGAAATCAAATCGAAGAGTGCAGGGATGCTTCTGGGCTATTTTACATCTTACCCTTTCAAAAAGGTTATCTAGTAAATTGGGATATTCAGAAAACTGTATGGGACTATATATTCTCGAAAGAATCTTGTTCGGTTAACTTAAGTCAGCTGTCTGTAATTGTGACCGAACCTATATTTAATTTTCCAAATATTCAAGAAGCTATGACAGAGATCTTTTTCGAGGAATACGAATGTCACAGTCTCCTAAGAATAAACGCAGCAAGTCTTTCGTGTTATAATTATAGAGCAGAGTATCCTACTACAAAATGCTGTATAGTAGTGGACAGTGGTTATAGTTTTACGCACATTATTCCTTATATTAATGATGCAAAGATAAAAGAAGGAATACGAAGAATAGATGTGGGTGGCAAACTTTTAACAAATCATCTGAAAGAAATAATATCTTATCGTCAGCTGCATGTTATGGATGAAACATATGTAATCAATCAAGTAAAAGAGGATTGCTGTTTCATATCTCAAGATTTCTTTAAAGATATGGTACAAGCCAAATGTAAATTGGAGAATAATACCATCGTTAAAGATTATGTTTTACCAGATTATACAACTCTGCGACGTGGATACCTCAAGGATCCAGAGCCATCCAACGAACAACAAATCTTACGTTTGACTAACGAGAGATTTACGATACCAGAAATATTATTTCATCCATCGGATGTTGGCATTCGCCAAATGGGTATTCCAGAAGCTATTATGGATTCCATAAAGGCTTGCAGTGAAGAAACATGGCCTCATTTTCTATCCAATATTATTCTTACTGGTGGTAACACAAAGTTTCCAGGATTTAAAGACAGAGTCTATAAAGAAGTTAGAAGTTTAGCTCCAGCCGAATATCCTGTGAACGTCTACTTACCACAAAAGTATTATATTGATGTTCCTTTTGCTACTTCTTATTTTGTGAAATGCCTAATGAAATTCTTTTAACTTTTAGTCCAATTACTTATGCGTGGTGTGGTGGAAAACAACTTTCACAAGACACAATATTCCCTAATCTTTTGGTGACGAGAGAAGAGTATGAAGAAGAGGGACCATCCCTATGTTTTGAAAAATTTGACGTATAATACTTGTTTTTGTTATATAATATCTTAGTAAAAAGATTTTGATAGTGTATACTACTCGTCAATATCTAAAAATATAAATATTTCAAAAAGATAAATTTATTTTAGCTTTTAGGCTCCTGGATCAGGAGCCGAGAACTCCGCATTGACGAATGACGGTGGCGACATCGGTAGAATCGGTAGAAACAAGAACTATAAGGCGAGAAAATAGCCATAAGGCGTGGAAAGTGACATGTTGACAAGCCTATTTTGTCGTGCATGCTATTTCCTTATTATTCGCTCTATACTTGTGCTCTAACGTTTAACGTATTCGTGAAACTCGTAAAATTGACCGAAAAGTAAGATTTGTATGCGGAAGGAACGTTTTCACCTCCTTTCGATAGTCGTTAAACGGCTGTTTTCCCGTATGTTTAGACTTCGTTTTATGGCTTTGTTTATTGTCGAGGGAAAAGGATAGTTTTCGGTCAATTTCGGAAGTGTTCTGAAACGATCTATAGTGATGTTTTATTGAAATGTCTTTTTATTTGAAAATGGCATGCACGACAAAATTAGGTGTTTTCCTCGCCTCGATAGTAAGAATTCAATATGGCCGCGGTGACCATCCAGGAGCCTTAATATCAAATTATGAAAATTAAACAATACTATGCTATCTGCATCTTCCATAATTCATCTTTTTATCAACCATATTAAATTGCTACAGTTACCTATATAAAATATTGCACTGTTATTCAAAAATTACTTCTGTGATAAAGTACAACTCATGATAGTATATACGATATTTTGTAAATATAAAAGAATAGAATATTAAAATTCTTTTTTAATATGGAATGCGGCATTATCTACATTAAATTATCTTCAAATTGATTTCATCTCTGCCATTAATTCTTCTAAACTTAATCCTGTAGATTCAGGAACAGTTTGTTCTTCTTCTGAATTATTTCCATATATAGGCGTTGATACAGTATATGCATGTTGCACACCTAGAGTTGATAATACACATGTTTTTTCATCCGAGTGACCACTACATTCATCGACCAAGGAAATTCCTAGCAAGAAAAACAATATTTAGCTAAGAATATTTTACGAAGATAATAAATTAAGATATTTCAAGTAGAGATTGTATAATTATTCGCTTATATGTATATACCCCATTCATTATCTTCGTGTACGGGCTTCTCTTCAATAATGATAGTTTGTTTCTGTTGGATTTTTGGTATTGCCAAATATTCTTTTTGCCTTTGCTTACAATATGCATCATCACAATTTGGATTTGGCTTCAAAGTCATAGTAGGGAAAAAGTCTTCCATAGCATTGTAACCTAAGTAATGAGACACTTTTCCAAATTTTAGTAAGAACTTTAAAGCATTCTGCACTAAAAAGCCTGCTACAATACCCATTGTAGTAGGTAATGATGCAGCGCATACTCCTTCGCGTTTCAACGTTTTCTCATCGATGCTAGATGCCACAATCAAAGGTGGAGCACACTGAAAATTCAAATATAGTAATAAAATGATTACAGAATAAATTCTACAAAAATAAATTCTATAAAATATAAATAGAATTTTGAAAGGACTAAAAATGATAGGATAATCAATTTGTTTTAAATAATGCATAGATTTTTCTACTGAGCTAAATATTTTCTGAAAAAAGTTCTATTCTCATAAAATATTCATTTCTTAATGTTTTTACCATAATGCTTTCATGCAAAGAATAATAAGATCAATTGTTGTAAAGAAAACTACCTAGCAATTACTTGAGATAAGCATACTATTTTTTAAATATACAATTTGCAATTATGTATACTTTTATTTAATAAAAGCAACTGTGTTTTCTTTACAACAATTGATTTGTCTCATTATTTTGTACACAAAAGTATTAAGTAATCAAAACGTGAATATATTTCATATTTTATGTCAAAATATGTCAGACTAAAATATTAACTACTGACTTTTAAATAATTTTATCTTAATATTTTTATGTAAAATAACTAGGAAAAACTGTGAATTGTGTAAAAAAAGTCATATGGTACGACTTCTAAAAAATACCGACAATGTTAATGTCACAAAACATTACATGAAACATTTGTTGCTTGCATCCTAAAACTGTAAAAGCTTATTTGAAACATGTAAAACTTTTCATTTGAAACTATGAAACAATCTTTTTGAATCATTTTTCCTAATACACGTTTAGCTCCATGGGAAAACCATTATATTACTGAAAATAAATCACTTTATATGTATATAAATCTAACTGATTAATCAAAATCTTACTGCAAAACAAGCTGTTTCACCAGGTACAATAAATTGTATGTGACCAGACACTGCATTTTCAGATACACCGCTTTCAAACCATTTCTGGTTAAGTTCGTTACATGCAGTATTAATTGCCATGCGAGCTTCAAAATTGTCGACACAACTCAATACCAAGTCGACTGGGCCGTTGTTCAAACTGGAATTACTGCAAAAACATATGAATTTAAATAAACTAAAACATATGTCAATTTTAAACAAAGTATTCAACATAGAAATCTATAGATGTAAAGCAGAATAATTCACATTAAAGATTAGAGGTTCTTGTAAATTCATACCTTATTGTATTCATAAAATCTTGAAAATGATCGACAGTCGTGACATTATAATTGTGTGTTTCAATTTCTACGTCAGGATTTATATAACGCAAAGTATTTTCTGCTGCCTCTACTTTACTCTGACCTGCTTGATATGATTGAAAAAATAACCTGTTCATATTTGCAAGTTCTACGGTATCGTAATCAAACAGTATCAACTGAAACATGTAGTAAAACATATTAAACGATGATTCATTAACATATGTGATACATAGTATATGGTATAGTGGTAGCATAGTATGATATTATCATATCCAATATTTTATACCTTTCCAATACCGCATCTTGTCAACATTTCTGCTGTTACGCTACCAACACCACCAATTCCAACTATAGCTATTGTTAATTCTCGTATTTTCTCATAATTGTCAACAATACCCATACGCTTTAATGCCATCAATCGGCTGGAATTTATTAGAAAGTAAGCAAAATTATAAATTTACAAGACTTGGAAAATCTGTACATCTGTATCTCTTTGACATATACTAAAGTAATGTGAATGAACAAAAACATCGAGAATTATACTTTTTAAACTTACCTATACGGATTCGAATCCACCACTTCATCTGACATATGTTCGATCCTTCCCCTCGTTACCGTCGCATCTCTATCTTTCTTTTGTCGTAATTCGTTTTCAAGTTCTATGACTCTCTGTCGCAATCTTTCTATTTCGTTCATATTTCAATATAAATTTAACTGAAATAAATTCTGCAAAAAAGAGATTGCTACTGGTGACAGTTTACCACACGAGCAGGTCAAGTATGTCACAACAGGGGTGCGTTCCGTATGCCGGTCATGCCGGAGTGGAGTGTTCATCCGGACGAAGTGTGACGTCACACACCGAGGTTGTCTCGTGAAACGGAACGATTCTTGGACGTTTTCGCGCTTGCGCATATGACATACATATTCCATATTTCTTTATGCTTTGCGATAATATTGGATGTAATACAAAAAAAATATACGTGTAGCCTCCACGCGCGGCAGAAATGAAACTTCTTAGCTGTGAGGGATAGGATAGTATCTCGTTTATAGTATCTGAATTAATGCCTATGTAATTCAGAAATCAAATTTTAATTATAAATTAAAGCGGATGTAATTCACAAATAAAAATTGATTCGTGTATTGAAACCTGTACAGGTACAGGTACAGAAACATACATATTAGTCGTTTATGCCTTTTAATACTCAAAATAACTGGTATTTTTTCTAACTTTCTTTGTTTATAACTTTTTAATAAAAAACCTTCTGAAGGTCACTCAGGAGGGTGACCTTGACAACATATGTCAAGGTCAAGGTCGTCGGAGGTGCATCCCCTAAAATGCATAATTACCAAATTATCTTATATCTAATATTTGCCACATGCTATCGTTTTAATGCCTCAATACCGTTTATGCCTTTAATACTTCAATTAAAAATACGTTTATATTTTTTTGTTTAATTGTACAATAAAATACACTCAATAAAAACAATTTTTTATTTATCGTAATACCTTGAACCTTAAACAAACCATTTTATTTTATATCATATGATAAGTATAAATGAGAAAACGTTTATTTTAAAGTTATTTACAATTATGTTTTCTCAGAAAAGAATATGTAAATAGGACGTAAGTGGTGGTTTTCGGGAGTTTATCCAAATATAAATATAGTTTCTAATTATATTGAACCAAGCATTGATTTGGCGTTTAAATAATGAAGCTATATGATAAATTCTCAATAAAATAAGAGTAGGTACATAAACAGTCAACAAAATTTATTCATTTATTTACAAGAATATGTGTTTGTATCTTTTTATATTCATATCATATAAATATTTTTTGATACATTCTAATGTCCGTATTTTGCAAAGTTTTTCTTCTCCTTACTTTAATGGCGCATGCACAAAGTAGAAATGTTACACGCTCGGTGTTTAACTTGCCTTCTTACTTTAATATGGGCTGCATTCCGATATTTCACTGCCAGTACTGAAAATCTATAGTTTACGTCACGTATACTATAGATTTTCAGTACTGGCAGTGAATATCGCAATGCAGCCATGGTCACACAATTATGTGGCAAATAAATGAAATAATATCAAGTTACGAAATTCCAACTCTCTTTTACATTTAGCCAAGATCACGATGTAAGATTTTACTATATATGTAAATTTGATTGTACGATAAATACTTAAATAGAATGAAGCAGATATTATCATGAAAGAATGTTGCCACCAGCGGTAAGATTTTTCTCGTCGATAATTCCTAAAAAGTAGAGACATACCAAAGCAGCACCTTGTTCAGCCCATTTTTTATTTTTTTCCCTAAAAAAAGAGAGGATACATTATAGCAAAAGTAAAAGAGAAAAGTAAAGAAAAATTATTTTTTGATTATAATTTACCAGAAGGAGGAACCATATTTCCTGCCATCTACAGTAACAACAGAACAAAAAAGCTTATTTTCCTGTCGAGTATTATATATTGGAATTTTTTTACGATTTTCCTTGGTCCACTTGAGTAGCCTAGTCTTTGGCAGCTCCAAGTCTGTCACATAACTGTTTCTCAAAAAAGCACAACGCATCAGAGAAACGTCTTCCTCTTCGTGAATTTTTCTTTTATGAGAAACGCCATTGTCTGTATCTTTATCTAGGATTTCCGGCGTTATTTGAAAGCGACCTAATAAACCTCTATCTCGAAACTCTTTACTTTTGGATCGGCAATAATCATCCAATCCCCACACTTCGCTGAAAAAAGTTTATTGAACAATAAAAAGAGCAGCGAAACGAAAAAAAAAACAAGAAGAAACATTCACCATATTTGTTCCAGTGTTTGCGCATCAAGGAATCTTCGGCCTAAAGGAGATTCCTGAAGCTCCCGTAGAATATTTTGTACGCAATACTTAGTATTGGAAGGTGAATTATCGCAATTGATTGCATGCTTTAAATACGACTTTATAACATCCTCCATCGGAAGAGGACCTTCTTTACGAAATATTGAGCAGTTCCACTCAGCGGCACGAGCAAGCATTACGCTACTACAACCTGTTTCTTTTTTAAATCTGTGAAAATGTGCTTTAACAAGTTAAACAGGATCTTCTGATGGATGTATAGATATGCGTTAAAGCGTTACCTAAGTATATCGGAATGTTTTTGAATATCTTTGGATCCGCCATTCGCGATAACCGGTATCGAAAGTCTAGCAGAGATCTGTTTGAGAACGTGGTTGCGATTCGGATTCTGCGGTCTCTCCTCGATAGTGCGACCATGGACAGCAATGGCTGCGATACCGGTGGAAGCGAGGGTGTCGCAAAGTCGAAGAGTTTCCTCCAGATCAGGCAGAACACGTATTTTGCAAGTGACCGGTATAGCTACCGTCTCGATCAGCTTCCGTAAGATAGCGGTCGCTTTCTGCGGCTCGCTGAGAAGAGAAGCACCCATTCCTCCGAGCATCGAAAATTTCTTTGGACAACCCATATTAACATCTATGCCTGCAACGTCATTTTCCACCATACGAGCGACTTCAGCCGCTCTCGCTGGATCAGACGTACCAATTTGAAGAACAACGTGCTCTCGTTCCCGAGGACAAGTACGAAATGCCACGGTACCATCAGTCTTATCGATGTAATCGACAGTGCATAAGATATCTGTGAACAATGGCATCGAGTCAAGTAAATCTAAGATAACCGAGGATAAATAAGACTACCCTAATGGAAATATTTTACTGAAAATATTATGAAATTTTACTGAAATGTATATGAAATTCTTTCTCAATTGATCCCATTTCATTTTCATTCCATCAATATTTTGGTAAAAATTCAGTTTTTAGTTAAATTCAGTAAATTTCATGACATCTAATATCTTAAAAAATTTATTACTTTTCAACAGTATAATTTAACTTTCCTTTATATTTAACAATATTACATTTCATAAAGAAAATTACGATTTATTTTGAAATATATTCGGTAATTTTTCAATAACTTTTATTTCACTTTTCATCGATTTCGTAGTACTTCCAGCAAAATATTTCCATCAGGGTATGTACGTTAAGTTAGATTACGATAGATTGGTAGTTAGACGAGGACTTCGATCATGAGGCCTGTTCTTTTTAGCTTCTTGCATGGTTTATTTTACCTCTTTTTTTTTTCACGTTTGAGATAAAAGAGAAAAGATGAACTGTATAATATATGCAAGAAGTTCAGCTAAATAGAACAGATTTCTTATGTATAGAAAAAGCCTATAAGGACAGACGTGTTATAGGTTAGATTTAGAAAAGATACAATTCGGTTTTCTGAGAAGTAAGATTACTTTATTCGAATTAACAGAATTTGACAAATAAGATAACCGATATAATGTAATAAATGTAACTGCAATTAACTATATTGAATACGTTGCGTTGTTGAAGATTCCTATGTTATACATGGAGATAAAAAACATGATTGATAGATTGATAGAAAAGTGTATTTTACCATTCTCTCGACGAATCGAACGAAGTAGTTTTCTGTCGATCAATTCCTCAGTATAAACTATATCCGCGCCGTAGTCTAGGGCGAGCAAACGCATCGGCAGAGTCCCGATGCGCACCATGGGCGCCAGGATGAGCTTGTCGTCGTAATCGAGTCTCCTTCTCGCAGTCGACTTTTCTTCCATGTTAGCGTGAACGCGTTGCGATTCATTCGGGATTATAAGTGACAATCGAGACGAATCTACGTGAACAAATGTGAATATCCACTATCTACTTAAGCGTCGTCTACAATAGCTGTAAGCGTATGTAGTAAGATGAGTAATACTAAAGGAGAGCTCACTCCTCACCGATTTCACTGAATTTAGGCTTAATCGATGCGTTTTTGCACAAAACGAACGAATCTGGCAGAAAAAAGTGCCGCTCTGCCCCGCGAAGCGAGATATTAACAGTTAAAGTTGACGACTATCATGAAGCGCGGAAGCGCGGAAACGCGGAAACGCGGAACAGAATAGTAACTAGATTCCGCGTTTCCGCGAATTGAGTCCCGCATGTTTGAACGGAAAAGCGGAATCCGCTATTATCGCGTGTATGTACGTCGAGACGTCGACTCGGTCGACTGATGTAATAAATAAAAGATATTTGTGTAACAGAAAAAAAGTTTATGGAGTATACTGATAGTATATATAGTATATATAGTTTGATGGAGTATACTGTATCCGCGTTGACAACGGATTTTGACGCGTTCGTTCCGCGAGTTTGTTTCTCCTTGTATTACATGGAGCACAATTTGCGCGGAAAAGCGGAACAGTATAGTGACAAATAGACATTTGTATTCATTTCTTAAAATTGTGTTCACTTAATTCATTGCAATTTTTATTAATATGCTTATCTTTTCAACTTATCTATTGAACACAAGCATTTTAATCAATAAATACCGTCAAAAATTAATATTTTATAATTCTCCGTTCCGCTTTTCCGCTCAAAATATGCTCCATGTAATTACAAGGGATTTAAAACAGACGGAACGGAACGCGGAAACCTAGTAAATTTTGTCTTCCGCGTTTCCGCGTTTCCGCGCTTCCGCGCTTCATGTACTGTCACCCTTAAAGTTGACGACTATCAGGTTATGAAACCTATCATACCGACACGATGTAGCGACCACGAGCTTCTTCTTCCTCTTTCTTTTTTGATGGCTAGTGGTCCTTCTCGGTCCAATGCAGCCAGTGTCATACACGTGTATGGCACAAAGGCCGGAAACACAAAATCAGCGGCACAAAGGTCGATAAAGCGAACTTCTTCTTTCTCTCCAAACTCCCGACGACCACGCCTCCCGGAAAGGCGCGAAGCGGCCAGCCACTCTCACAAAACGCGATAAACAGATAAAGACGCGATACACGCGGAAAAACAAAGTCTTTAATGGCACAAAGGCCAGCAAACTAAGACGCAAAAGGTCAAAAACCAACAGGTCGCGTCGAAAACCCTCAAAAAAATTCGTTAGAACGAGACACGTCCAGACACGTCCGGGCACGTCGGCGTCCACAGTCGGAATCTCTGTTATTTTAGCGACCACGAGCCACGAGGCACGAACGGCACGAAGTACGAACTGCTAGTACTGCTACCAAACGAGCGACTGCTTAGCTAGCGCCTAGCGGAGCCTGCGGAGCCAGCGGAGGTTCGGCAAAACACAGCCAATGCGAAGGTCATGGTATCAAAGAAAGTGCGTCAAATCGAATTACGAGAACGGTGTGGATTGATCCGATTGATAAATGCTATTAGATCTGAACCTGTGTGTGTGTGTGTGTGTGTGATTTGGAATCTGATATTGATGCAATTGATAACGCATCCTAACCTCGCTGTTGTGCGCTGTGTGTTTGCACGCGGCATCGTGTCGGCGATATTTTCGTCGAATGTCTATTCCCCGAGGCCGTTGTCGCAATTGCGGAATGCGTCGAAACTTATCACAATAACATCAATAAATAGCAAAGTGCAAGTTGGATTAACATGCCCGTTGACGGGAAAGACATTTTGACAGAAACTCAAGTGCCAGGATGGAAAGATCTCCTCCTCTTCAACCTCTGCTCTTTAGAGAGCGAATATTACGCTGTTGGAAACTTTCCTTCTGGTCACCTGCATTAAGATTCTCCTGATTCCTACTTAGTAAGCGAGCTTTCTGAACGGTCTTTTTGCTGGCCAAAATTCATGCCAAGATTGTTTATTTATATTGGAGATTTATTATCGCGAATATTCGTCTCTGTTTGTCGAGTAGACCCCAAACTAGAGACTGTAAATAGAGCCGGACTGTAACTGCGTCCAATCGTGCACAAATGGCGTACACCGCTTTAGTGTCCTCGTTAACATCTTGATCGTGCTCGACAAGCGTAAAAACCAAACCCTTTGACAACGACCTTATATCCCACGTACCTCCCCAGGAAGCGAGCTTATCGCGAACAAAAGTAAACGAGGACGAAGGTGACAAAGATGACTGACATCCGTATTTAATACGGCTGTTACTAACTATTATCTATTTTCTGAACTTGCAGCCGTTCCACTGATTTCGAGGTACATCGCAATTGGCTGGCCATCACATACAGTTTACCTGTTAGAGAATGGTATGTAAATGCCCAATCTCCCTGGACTCTTGACTATCCGCCTCTGTTTGTGTGGTTCGAGTACTGTCTGTCAAGCAGTTGCGTTTTTGATCCAGAGATGCTTAAAGTGGAGAATTTGAATTATGCCTCGCCAGTCACAGTATATTTCCAGAGAGGCACCGTTATATTCGCTGATCTGATATTTGCTTATGGAGTAAGAGAGTAAGTATATCTACAAAATTTATGGTTCACATAATTAAATAAATCTTTCTTGAAAGAAGCATACTTTCATAGAAAAAAAGATGTACACTTAGAGAATTTTATGTAATATGAAATCTAAATTTAAGTATTTTTTTATAGAACGGGTAGGACACTTTGCAAATCTTTAAACAGCCATATAGTTTTCATATTTTTATCATTGTGCAACATAGGACTGCTGATAGTTGATCATATACATTTCTAGTACAATGGTTTTCTACTTGGCATTCTGTTGCTCTTAATAGCAAATGTTTCGAAGACTGACAAGCAGGTAAATCCTGCAATGTACTTTGGAATTTACTTGTAGTAAAATACGACTTGTTTCCAGATGTCAGTACTGCAAGGTGCTATGTGGTTTGCTATTTTACTCAATTTAAAACATCTATATGTATATGTGACACCAGCATACACTGTCTGGCTATTTGTTTCCACGTCGTTCTCTCCTGTGCAGTCAGTATCCAGTTTTTCCCCGCGTGGCGCTGGATGTCCTCCCGCCATCTTGTCTGTGGTCGACCTCTGCTCCTCTTTGACTCCCATGGTCTCCACTGCATCACGGTCTTGGTCCATTTATGATCATCTCTCGCCACGTGACCCGCCCACTGCCATTTCAGTCCTTGCCACCCGTTCCACCACATCTATGACTCCCGTTCTCCTTCTGATTTCCTCGTTCCGGATTCGGTCCCTCAAACTGATCCCCAACATTGCTCGTTCTATCGCTCGTTGGCAGACCCGAAGACGGTTTGCGCTGCTCTTCGTGAGAGTCACAGTTTCGAGCCCATACGTTGCAACGGGCAAGACACACGTGTTATATACCTTCCTCTTGAGGTTTATAGGAATCTTTCGTTCTCGGAGGATGTAACTGAGTCTGCCCAAAGCTGCCCAAGTCAAGCCGATACGTCTCGTGATCTCCGCTGATTGGTTGTCCTTTCCCATTTTGATATTGTGACCTAGATATATATATTCATCCACTCTTTCGAGGGTGTGATTGTCGATAACTACCTGTATGTCGTTCGGGCTCATAATTTTTGTTTTTTGTAGGTTCATTTTCAGACCTACTGCTTGGGAGGCTTCTTTTAGTTCCTGCAGCATTACATCGAGTTCCTCCGCGTCGCCGCTGATGAGAACGATATCATCAGCAAAGCGGAGGTGGTTAAGGCGTTTCCCGTTGATATTGATGCCTTTTTGCTCCCAGGACATGTTTTTGAATACGTCCTCCAGTGCCAAGGTGAAGAGTTTGGGCGAGATAGTGTCGCCCTGTCGGACACCTCTCTTGATTTTGACTTTTCCTGTCATCCAGTCCTCCTCCATCCTGACTCGTAACGTGGCGTGTTCGTAGATGTATTTGATCAGGCTTGAATACCTGGAGTCAATGCGAGCCTTATCCATCGCTTCAAGCACCGCCCAAGTTTCGATCGAGTCAAAGGCTTTTTGATAGTCCACAAATGCCAGGTGTAGAGGGATATTGTACTCATTGCACTTCTCGATTAATGTGCGCAACGTTTGTATGTGGTCAGTCGTGCTGAATCCTTTCCTAAATCCAGCTTGTTTGATAGGCTGGTAAAAATCAAATTTCTGGGTAAGCCGGTTGGTTATAATTTTGGTCAACAGCTTGTAGAATATGGAGAGCAGACTGATGGGTCTGTAATTCTCCATGTTCGCACGGTCGCCTTTCTTGAAGAGCAGGATGACCTCGGCGTTTTGCCATGCGTCCGGGATTTCGCCTTTCTCAAGACACTTGTTCAAGAGTGCCAGAATTGCATTTTCTAGTGTCTCACCACCGATTTTAAGCATTTCACTCGTGATCCGATCCTCCCCTGGCGCTTTGCAGTTTTTCAGTTGGTTTATTGCTGCTCTCAGTTCTGGCCCGTCAATCGCTTTTAACTCTTCGGATCCCACATTCCGGACCATCATTTTTCCTTTTTTCGGCTGATCTGGGGGTGGAATTGACTGAATGTATAGTCTTTGGTAGAAGTTCTGGATGATCTCCGTAATCTTGTTCTTCTCTACAGTAATTTCTCCTTGGTCATTCTTCATCTTATAAATTATTGGTCTTCCCTTTCGATAGACCGGAGCGTAGAAACTCTCATATTGCAATTGTTTTCTATGGCTTCCTTGATCATTTGGGTGTTATAGGATCTTTTGTCCCTTCTAATGGCTTTCTTCACTTTTTTATTTAGGTCCTTGTACTTCGACGAGTCTCTGTCTGTTTTCCTTCTCTCTTCGATCAACCTTTCGGTGTCCAGACTAACTTTTTCCCTGGTTTCTTGATTTCTGCATCGAGCACACTTTTTTCACGGCGGTCCGAATGCTGTTCGTAATTTTTGTCGATAACGCATTCACTCTAGGCCCTCTAGCTTCTCAGTTGGTCGCAGCTTTTTATCGATCTGGGTGTTGAATTCGTCTCTTTTCCCTTTCATCTCGTATATTGTGATTAAAATCATATTATTGGGACAGTAAAAACTTTAAACGGTTATATAGTCTTGGACTTATCGTTTTGACCGTTCTAGCAGTGTCCTTTGGTCCATTCAGAACTCAGTTACCGCAGGTAATATTTGTATAACTTGCAAATTATATCTATTCTTTTTTTAATTTAACATTTTTTTATTAGGTAATTTCCCGTTTATTTCCGTTTAAAAGGGGCCTGGTACATTCTTACTGGGCTGAAAATGGTTGGGCTCTATATATCGGTGCAGAGAAAGTGCTATCTGTGATATGAAAACGCTTAGGATGGTTGAATCATGTTAAATCTGTAGTAATGACGGGTGGCCTAGTGCAAGAGCAAAACTTCCTTATATTACTCACTCCAATTCCTTTAGTTACGTTTCGTCTGACTTTCGTAACAATGCTTGTAAGTTTATTCATGTAACAACATAAGTGACTTAATTATGTTTTGTATTAAATATATTTTACTGTTTTACATTGTTATATTCTTCATATACATATACACGGATTAAATAACTAATATAATATATTTTAGCCTGCATTATGGTGCCTGCTATGTAAAAAGTTTTACATGAACTCGAGGCACTTTGTTAGGTGCATCGTACTGTGTGCTTTAAGTTCATTCATGTTTGGCTGGCATGTGCATGAGAAAGCCATACTAACCGCGATTATCTCTTTGTGGTAAGTACTAAACACACGAATATTTTATTATCTTACGAAACATGTATTTATTTAAAACTCAAAAATAATATAATTTTATAATTTTTAGCGTCCTCGCAACGATACATGCTGAAAACGCGCGCATCTTCATTATTTTGAGCACTGCTGGACAGACTGCTCTTTTACCTCTGCTGTATCCTGATACTTTATCTTCACTGAAATTAGTGTTGTTGCTGACGTATATGCTATCGTCGATTTTAATCCTGACTAATCAGCATGGCAGGCCTCTATTACGATTACACGAATGGCTGTATGTAATACTTCTGCCGTCAGTTACAATCTACGAAGTGGTGCTGCATAAATTGTTGCTTAGCGACAAACCGCCATTCCTACTATTAGCACTTACTTCTGTATACTGTGCCATTCGTATAACTTATTGCTTTACTATTTATTTGAATATAATAGTGATATTCCACTTGTGTTTTACATTTTTAGGTCGATTATTTCGCTTTATTTTCTCGCGCAGATACCGAAAAATCTGCTGTTGGAAAGTTGCTGCCAAAAATCATATCAAACAAACTTGCACGTATTCTTAATTGGTCAGGAGCGGGTAGTATCAAATTAGGCATTGAAGGCACCACGCTCCACGAAGCACTTCAGTGTAAGTTGCACTTTGATCGAACAAACGTACATCTGATTGTCAATAACTTCATTAAGTTGTTTTGGTACTTGCAAGCGCTATTTTGAAAAATTTTCCGAAAAGCGATCTTCAAGTTGCCGAAGGCAGTTTGAAGAGATGGTTTTACACGAGTAGTCAAAGAAAAGTATAAGACTGAAGGAACCTAAGTTTTTATAACGTTTTTCAGCACGATCCGCTCTGATCGTTACACTCGTTCTCGCTGAATCTCTACTTTCATACATTATTCCCTCTAGTTTTGAACGCCGTAGAGCAGGCTAATATAATATATCGTTCGTACATATATATGTATATATAATATTATAAGTTGAAAATTATAAGTATATACATATACAGGGTGTTCTAAAAAAGTGGGGCCAAAATTTAGGGAGATATTCCTCACACCTCAAGGATGAAAAATGTTATATGAACATGGGTGCGGAAACGATTTTTTCAGGAGTTATGTTGAAAATATTGTTGACTGTATTACTTACACAAGAAACAATTTAGGATTAATCATTATGTAAACAAGTAACTATAACATTAAAGGTCAAATTTTTCTGATTTCTGCCTGGCAGATAAGGTCACAACCTCATTTAGCCGTACTCAGAAAAGAAGCTCTAACTCCTGAAAAAAGCGTTTCCGCACACATGTTCATATAACATTTTTTCATCCTTTAGGTCTGAGGAATATCTCCCTAAATTTTAGCCCCACCTTTTTAGAACACCCTGTATTATATGAAAAAGTGGTATGTTATATATACAATATGGTATGTTACATATACAATATATACATTGTATATATAATATACGTTACACAGTCACTGATTTTTTTTTACTTGTGAAATATATTATTATATATATGTTGAAAAAGGAATGTGAGTTCTCACACATCCTCTGAGAAAAAAATATTATATGTACCAATTTTTGTGTTTAATTATAAAAAATCATTTATAATGAACTACTTTTATTAGTAGATATATATTACATAAAAAAGTTATATGTGTTATATATAGTACATATATACATATAATTTACGTTACACAGTCACTGATTTTTTTACGTATGAAATATATTATTATTATTATATATGTTATTATTATATATATTGAAAAAGGAATGTGAGTTTTCACATCACATCCTCTGAGAAAAAAATATATGTACATACCAATTTTTGTGTTTAATTATAATAAATCATTTTAAAATGAACAACTTTTTAATATATTCTTCAATATAAATCATATTATTAATTCATATTTATACGAAAAAAAATCACACAAGAAAAGTCAAGAAGACGTCATTTTGACGTCACAAAACCGTCCTTGCCAGGAACCACAATGACGTTATCATGACATAGAATATGACGTTTGAAAGACGTCATTTTGACATCATCATGACTTCTGTGTTCTCCTTGGGGGAATAAAACTTAAGTAAATACAAGAGAAGTTTTATATTTGTCCGTGCTTGCTGTATCTCTCGCGATAAATATTGGTCGCTGTAAACGTAACGGATTAATATAAATTTGATTGTGTCATCTACAAATTGTACTACTTGTTTAATAAAAAAATTTTTACAACTTATTTTCTATTTCAAGAGGGCTCTAATGATACCTCTCTGTGTGATGATGCAAGGTACGTGACTGAGGTCTAAATAGAGTCTGCGCCCTGCGGTCTGCCACATATCTACCATCGTCTGCTGCTAGCGATCACGATACACAGACACAGTGTGACACAGATCAGGTTGATTTAGGTCCAGTGAGCAACGTTCTGTGGTGAGCAATCTAGTGTGCGGTGTAGTTTCTTTATTCCTTATGATCTTTCTTACGATTCACTAAATATTTCGCAATATATTGGAATTAGTTTATCCTTTTTAGGATGACAGGCCTGACACACCTGTCACCTGCACACCACGTCTCTGCTCCCGTTAGTCCCGTTCAGTTCAGTTAAGAGCGATAAAATCGCTGCAGGGGCAAGACGAGCCGCTCGAGAGCGCGATCGCTACCTTCAATTCGGATGGAAAATTCGGTCGACCGTTCGCGATTAGACGAGCGTAAATGCCGTAAATTATTTGGAGAGACGACGTTCGCGACGAGACGGTGATCATGGTGAGCGCGAGCAGCGTCGTGGCGCATCTCGTAAAATTGCTGGTGACTGCGGTATGCATGAGACACCTCGCCGAGCCCTACCGGACGAAGGCCCTGCCGATTACGTGGTCCCTGCGTGCCTTTCGAATCCTCTTCATGCATTCGATCCTGGGGATCTTCAGATTCGGTAAAACTTTAATGTCTTTAAGGCTCTTGAATCTCGTCACCTCCCCTTTACCTGTTGCTCCTTTCTCAAATAAATCTCATTTCTATCGAAATGTCGACGTAAAATCAAAGTTTTGATTAGTTTCAATCTTCTCTTTAATTTGATCTCTTCTCTTTAACCGATCAAATTATATATCGCTGTTTTGGCTATTCTTTCAATTGTGAATTTCTGACTTATATTTTTTCTCTTAAGTAACTCTGCAACATACATATATACCTTCTCTCGACAATTTGTTTTTTTGAATCGCTACTCTCTTCGTTTAAGATGCAATAACTTATAGGTATGGACCACCTAAGATTCCATGTCATAACTTTGGGGGGGGGGGGGTCATAGTGAAGAATGATTGATACAAAATGACACATGGCCACACACGGTATTTAATTTTTGTATCTAAATCAGGAATGGGAGAGGAAGATGTTTTCCACATTTACCAACTTTAAGGATTTATGGTAATTTATGCAAATTATTTTCTATCGTTGGAACACGTGAGGAACTGTCACAAGAACATATTCAATTGTAGAATGAGTTTGTCTTAAATTTAAGATTTTTGTATTTCTCTCAATTACCTCGATCAAAAGTCAGAGGTATTTTATAGTTGCTTTTGTATCTATTACTATCTATTTTTGTCTTTAATTCTTTTTAAAAAGACTAATTGTAAGTAACTTTAGGCGGAATATTAGTATATGTATGTATATGTATTATTATTAGAAAATATTCTACGTCCCACGATTCAACAACTTGAAAGCTCTCGTCCTCACGTGCACGTTTATAGGAATGTTTTAGCACACACATTCACTACGCATAAAATTTTTTTTGTATTTGATGTGAGTTTTGATGAGCACTATTTACTTTGTTACTGTCGTAATTGTACATCCACGTAATATTATTTTTTACATGTTCCAACAACTTGATAACGATCTAATAGTTTATAGTATGGTCATGTGATCAAATTACATTTATTTGCATATACATTATTTTTTTATAAATTATTGCACAGTTATAAAATCAAATCTTGTATCCTTTTAAGATCTATTTCAGTGTAATGTATCATGCGTATTTTTTTTTATTAATAAGTTTTTTTAATTATTATTTTAACGTTTCAGGAGTTCCATTTACTTCATCATCAACACCTACAGCAAGATGCTTCCGAAGTTTTTACGATTGGTTTTCTAATGTTATCGAGATTGTTCCTCTGGCATTACTGACATCTGGTATATTAAGTGCATATCAGATAGACGAAAAGATTCGTATGCTGTTATTGTTTCTTGGTACAGTACCGATATTTTTTCCACTAGCAATAAAACAGAAGGAAAGCCAAATCAGGAAACTGCGTTTTTTGACCAATATTACTGTCGTGCTGCAGATACTGGCAATAATGATACTTGGCTTGAAAAACGGCAATTATAATGTCATTAGTTTAGTCGCTTCCTATACTTTTGAACGTTTCTTTGTGGAGGAATTTTGTTATCGGTACAGTATACCATATACCGATCTGATGCAATATTGTATATGCTTTGTGGAAGTCTTCACAGTATCAACACTGAAGGAATTGTAAGAAATATGAAGAAATAGTAGGAAATTGTATAAAATACTTTAAACTTTACTATTCATCTATCGTCTATATTTCAGGCAACTGCCATTTGAAATTCAACACACTGTTCGATTATACTTGATGTTAAGAATGTCAATTTTCGAAATGGTATAAAAAAATCTATGCCATTATAGTTATAATATTGGTTGTTTTGCAACAATTGTTCGATAATAGATGATCCCTATGATATAACGATAGTGTTAATTTTGCTATCATATAGCTTGCAAATTAATTGACATAAGTCGGAACAGAAATTTTTATATGTATTTTACATAATGTGTCAGAGAGTACTGCCAATTTTCAAAGCGAGATATAAATTACAATCTACAATATATGTAATGTGCGAAAATCATATCACTCTTTTTATCTCTTTTTCATATTTATTTCTATGTAGTAATAAAATAAAATTTGTAATTTTCTTGTAACAATTTGATACATTTTACACGATATAAATAAGTTTTAGCGAAAAGGAACAGCACTGAACCTTCTGACATAGTTAATATAGTTAATTAAAAAAACAAACCGAAGTGTATGCCAATAATCTGGGATTTACCAAGCGCTTTTTTAATGGACAAGGCGCACGATAAATCGTGCATGAATCCAATTTGTATAGTCAACTTTTTTACTTATACAAGACTTGTGTATATAGAAAGATAATATTTGATCGGCCTATATAAATGCTGCAGATACACAAACAAATGATTACAAGTATGATCTATTCATAAGTTAATAACGACTGAGATGGTAATTTGTCTGATTTGAATATTCAATAATGTGAAAACTGTTTGCTATCTTGGTTTGTCATTTAGACATTTTTTGTCTAACTGGAATTTTTAAGAAAATAATCTATTCCGATAACGCCATCAAAGTACAATTTTCCAACAAAATGGTTGCTTCAATTTCAAGACTTACGCGCGTTATACTGCAAATTATATTTTATATCAGGATATGTATATCAGGACATTTTGTCTATTATATTTTGGTATGTGATCTATGATAATTATTTTCTCCCGCAAGATTTTGCTACGAATTTACTGTAGATGTACATCGCCTTTTTGAAATATAAAATTTTTCTTACAAACTTTATCGTATTTATTCATTCAATATCATCACGATTCTCAAAAGTGTCCGGTATAAGAATGTCATCAATGTCTTAAAACGCCTTATCAATGTCATAAAAATTACACTGGCAAGCACGTTCAAATCCACGCGTAAAAAATAAACGTAACCGTTATCGTCATATTTGTCACCAAGAAGCTGTCCTTGATATAACGAATGTATTTTTTAAAATATATGGTAGAAAAATTTGACGATTTTCTATGAAAATTGTCGCATTTGTGAAACAGAGTGGAATACAGTCAAGATGATTTTAGAAGCGGCTCTTGCTTGTCTATGCGCCTATTTATTCTTAGCTGTTTCTAACATCTTCACACTTCGAAGTTATTCGTACAATCGGTATTCACCTTTATACTACCTCATACATATGTGTAGGTACGCTTTTATGACACGCTATCAGTATAACTATTATAAAGCTTATTCACACTTGAAATTTAAAGATTATCATCTTTAGAAATTTTCACGTGTAAAAGCATAGGTATAGCAAATTTATTACACAATTAAATAATTTATCATCAGAGATCTTATAGTGACGTAACTGTTTTATTTGTGCTTCTTTACTGTTCCATTTCTTTGATAATAATTTCTGTTTTTTAGGTCCATTCCAAGATAATTTCATTTTTGCAGAGTCCATTCAAATGTCAGGATCCTTTGTAAAAAAAGTAGCGAAGCTATAAAGATATCGATGTTATATTCTCATATATCGTTTTATATATATAATTGTTAATATTCTCCATTATATCGATTCCATTTCAGTATTGCATGGGAGAGTGGGGTAATTGCGAACACGGGGTAAACGCGAACGATACTATTGTAGTATATATTCGACTTCGGCCTTCTAACCGCAGTAATAGCCCTTGACTTCTCCAAGGCCTTCGACACGGTCAATCATGACATTCTTCTTGAAAAACTAAGACTCTATGGCATATCCCCTTCCGCACTGTCTTTTCTTCGATTATATCTTTCTAATCGATCCCAACAAGTTCTTGTATTCAATTCTCATCCTATCCTTTCCTCTTCTCGCTATGTTTATTGTGGTGTACCCAGGGGCTCCATCCTTGGCCCGTTATTATTTGTTATCCATGCAGCCGACTTGTCTAAACTCCTTCTCTTTTCCAAGCGTTTCATGTATGCTGATGATGTTACCTTCCTTATATCTTTTCGCCCAGCCGACGCTTTCTCTGCCTCCGAGGCCATAAACAGCGATTTAGAGCTAGTGGCTGAATGGGCCGCCTCTAATAATCTTCACTTAAATTCCACTAAATCCTCCCGACTTGCTGGTTCTTCAGTTTTACTGTCTCAACTCCATTCCTTTGACGTTTTTCTTAATTCTGTATCAATACCTCGCTCACCTACTATTCAACTTCTTGGATTAAACATTGACTCAGCTTGGTCTTTCAAAACTCATGTATTCATTAAGTGTCGTGCTGCCTTTGCTTGTTTACGTCTCCTTTTCGTCACATCCTTACTACCTCTCAAAAACTCAGTATCTCTCAGTCGCTGGTCATCTTCCTGTTGGACTATGCCGAATTGTATACGTTCTAGCACTCACACAACACTTACTAAATCGCATACAGTATATCCAAAATGCATGTGTCTGTTTTTCCTATTGTATCCGTAAATATGACCACATAACTCCTCTGTATCACACCCCTGGATGGCTTAAGATAATACCACGCTTTGTGCTCCACTTGTGTTGCCTGGTGTTCTCCCTTCTCCGTTCCAATACTCCTCCTTACCTTCGCCGCCTATTACATGTATAATTCCGAGTTCCATACGCCTAATACCCCTGACACCCGCCACCTCAATCTTTTATCCTTTCCGTTACAGCACTCCACTAAATTTCGTGCTGCTTTCTCCTACATCTCCGTCAAATACTATAATCAACTCCCGCCTTCCATAAAATCCTCCTCTTCTCTGTCTACTTTTCGCGCGGCTGCAGCGCAATTTATATCTGCAATGAATATCTCAACGGCGGAAACTGCGTGCGTATCCTTCTGAGATGTCATGCGTGGATGTGTCTGCCTTTCCGTTCACTGTATGTATGTATGTGTGTTAGTATGAATTTATGATCGAGTGTATTATAATGTTCGGTTGCGTTTGTGTGATTGCGTTCTTAAAATGTATTTATATCGTTCTTCTTTTTGTATGTCTTTGGGTAGGCTTCAAAGCAACAATTTGTTGGTGCCTCACCTTTTGCTAATTGCAATAAAGAAACTAGTATATATGTATATCTATATATATAAAGACAAATGTCCTGACTGACTCACTGACTCACTCATCAACGCCCAGCCCAAACCCCTGAATCTAGAAACATGAAATTTGAGGGGTGTATTCCTCTCATGACGTAAGCACCCACTAAGAAGGGATTTTTAGAAATTCGACCCTTAAGGGTGTGAAAAGGATTAAAATCTATTTTCACGGATTCGTCAATATCTCTTAGGCCCGATGAGATATCGACTTGGTTTTTGCTTACGAAGGTCACCCATACAAATGCTTAAAAACATAATTCAGGATTTTGCCCTAATCAACCTCTAAAGGGGTAAATCTGGATTTAGGGGTGAATTACAGAACCCTTTGTATCTCCTGTGAATTAATTCCTATGTATTTTTCTTTTGGTTCTTATACTCAGCCCAACAATTGCTTAAAAAAAAATATACGTGTAGCCTCCACGCGCGGCAGAAGTGAAACTTCTTAGCTGCGAGGAATAGGATAGTATCTCGTTTATAATATCTGAATTAATGTCTATGTAATTCAGAAATCAAATTTTAATTATAAATTAAAGCGGACGCAATTCACAAATAAAAATTGATTCGTGTATTGAAACCTGTATAACTCACAAATCAAATTTTAATTATAAAAGTGAAGTTTCAGGTTATGAGAAAAATTTGCTCATATATAATTATATATGGGCCAACTGTTGCCAACTGTTACATTTATATACATATAATTATATATAGACAAATTTTTCTCATAACCTGAAACTTTACTTTTATAATTAAAATTTGATTTGTGAGTTATACAGGTTTCAATACACGAATCAATTTGTATTTGTGAATTGCATCCGCTTTAATTTATAAAATTTGATTTCTGAATTACATAGGCATTAATTCAGATACTATAAACGAGATACTATCCTATTCCTCACAGCTAAGACGTTTCACTTCTGCCGCGCGTGGAGGCCACACGTATATTTTTTTTACCATATTAAATTTCTTCGACGTAACTGGCAATCGTTCCTGACGGTCATAATCGTCAGGACATTTTAACCAAGATTCTGGTCCTTTTATCTCAACGCTTAATTTAAGCATCTTAATTTTAAATAATTTAATTTTTATTGTGAAAAATATTACCCCAGCCAGGGTTCGAACCTGGAACTTCCCGCTTTCTGTGCAGGCGTCGTGCCAATTCGACCACTGAGGCATGTGGTAATATTTATCGCAATAACACGTATAAATAAACAATCATAAGATAGAACACTGATATTTTGGTCAACGGTGTATATTCACTGTATAAAAATTGATTTGTGAAAAATTGATTTGTGAATTAAAGCCTGTGTAATTCACAAATCAATTTTTATTTATTTGTGAATTGCATCGCCTGTAATTTGTAATTAAAATTTAACTTGTGAATTAACGTAACGCTCCCGCGTTGAATCACGCCCATGGAAGTTTTTAACTTTTCGCGACGGACTTTCATAACGCGAACGCGTAACGCGACGCTCCGAATCACTCCCGTAGAAGGTTCGACTTTTCGTGACGGACTTCCATAACGCTAACGCGTAACGCGACGCTCCGAATCACTCCCGTAGAAGGTTCGACTTTTCGTGACGGACTTCCATAACGCTAACGCGTAACGCGACGCTCCGAATCACTCCCGTAGAAGGTTCGACTTTTCGTGACGGACTTCCATAACGCGGACGCGTAACGCGACGCTCCGAATCACTCCCATATAAGTTTCGACTTTTCGTGACGGACTTCCATAACGCGAACGCGTAACGCGACGCTCCGAATCACTCCCGTAGAAGGTTCGACTTTTCGTGACGGACTTCCATAACGCGAACGCGTAACGCGACGCTCCGAATCACTCCCGTATAAGGTTCGACTTTTCGTGACGGACTTCCATAACGCGAACGCGTAACGCGACGCTCCGAATCACTCCCGTAGAAGGTTCGACTTTTCGTGACGGACTTCCATGACGCGAACGCGTAACGCGACAAATCGAATCACTCCCGTAGAAGGTTCGACTTTTCGTGACGGACTTCCATAACGCGACTTCCGTAACGCGACTTCCGTGACGGACTTCCGTGACGCTTCCGGTTTGAATCACCCCCCGTGCCCTAAGAAGTTTTACTTCAAAAAAATTTTACTTTCTTATTCCACAATAAAATTTAACGAAAATAATTTTAAGTAATAACCTAATAATATGATATCTTCATATATGATATTTAATAATAGTGAGAAAACTGAATAAATAAAGAAAATCAGTTATTTAATTACAAGAATAAGAAACTAAATTAGATTTAATGTATTTCTTTTTAACCGCACATTTTATTACTTTTTAATCTATATATATAAAAACAAATGTACCGACTGACTGACTCACTGACTCATCAACGCCCAGCCCAAACCCCTGAACTCCCCGAATTTCATATTTCTAGATTCAAGGGTTTGGGCTGGGCGTTGATGATTCAGTCAGTGAGTCAGTCAGTCGGAACATTTGTTTTTATATATATAGATTGTAGTCTAGAGTAACTTTGGGATTTAAAGTAACCAAATAACTGATCATTTAAAATAAAGACTTCTATAATTGATAAATAATCGTCGGCTTTATTTAACGTTTCTCTTAGATGTTCGCAATTATTCCACTCTCTCCTACCCTTGAAATAAAGCCGACGATTATTTATCAATTATAAAAGTCTTTATTTTAAGGGGTTACATGGGTCTTGAAGGCAAAAAAGAAAGCTTATTTTCTCGAATTTTTTTTAAAGATACGACATGAGTTACACAATTTATTTTTTTTTTATATAAAAGTACATGTAAAAAATATTTCTTCAAAATTTCAAAGGAAAATATTGAAAATTCAGCCGTTGGCAATTGCTTCTAGTAGACCATCCAGAAAAAACGGTAGTCAGCATAACTTTTTTAATTTTTATCTGAAATGAAAAACCCAAAGTTTTTCTTATAGTAGGTAAGTATAGCTTGTCCTTGAACGAAGGATTTAAAAAAAAATTGAAAATTGAATTTTTTGTAGCGTTTTTTGCAAAAGAATTGCAAATTTGGCATAAAATTAGGCCATGTATTGGCTTGTAAAATGGTTTGTAATTGAAGATAAAATAAATCCTTCGTTCAAGGACAAGCTATACTCACCTACTATAAGAAAAACTTTGGGTTTTTTATTTCAGATAAAAATTAAAAAAGTTATGCTGACTACCGTTTTTTCTGGATGGTCTACTGGAAGCAATTGCCAACGGCTGAATTTTTAATATTTTCCTTTGAAATTTTTAGGAAATATTGTTTACATGTTGTACTTTTATATAAAAAAAAAATAAATTGTGTAACTCATGTCGTATCTTTAAAAAAAATTCAAGAAAATAAGCTTTTTTTTTGCCGTCAAGACCCATGTAACCCCTTAAATAATACTCCAGTTATTTGGCTTTAAATTACAATAATTAATATTTATAGATTATTAACATGAACTACAATTTTAAACAAAAAGCAAAACCTTGCCATTGGGAGTTATCCGCCGCACGCGGGGCAATGCCGAATCGTAGCTGGGGTAATTACGAACGGGTTTTGCTTATTGTTTAAAATTATAATTTATGTTAATCTATATATATATAAACATTTCCTGACTGACTCACTCACTCACTCACTCATCAACGCCCAGCCCAAACCCCTGAACCTAGAAATATGAAATTCGGGGAGTGTATTCCTTTGATAACGTAAGCACTCACTAAGAAGGGATTTTTAAAAATTCAATCCCTAAGGGGGTGAAAAGGGGTAAAATGTATTTTCACGGATTCGTCAATATCTCTTAGGCCCGATGAGATATCGACTTGGTTTTTGCTTACAAAGGTTACCCATAAAAATGCTTAAAATCGTAATTCAGGATTTCGCCTTAATCAATCTCTAAAGGGGCAAATCTAGATTCAGAGGTGAATTATAGAACCCTTTGTATCTGCTGTAAATTAATTCCTACCTATTTTTTTTTGGTTCTTATACTCAGCCCAACAATTACTTTTAAACTAATAACTTTTGCCTCCTTATTCCACGATAAATTTATTAACAAAAAAAATTTTGAAGATAGGGGAGAGTGGAAGAATTGCGAACATCTAAGGGAATAGTTAAGTAAAGCCGACGATTATTTATCAATTATAGAAGTCTGCATTTTTTAAGTGGTATTCCAGTTATTTGGCTTTAAATTACAATAATGAATATTAATATTTATTTGCCATTCGGAGTCACCCGCCGCACGCGGGGCAATGCCGAATCGTAGCTGGGGTAATTACAAACGGGTTTTGTTTATTGTTTAAAATTATAATTTAGGTAAATCTTGAATATAACGCCCCCCTTCCAATTTCTTTAAAATTTTAAAATTTGATGTATTTTGGGTTGTAAAAAAGATTCTGAGAAGGAAAATTGTCGCTTATGTTCCGTTTGTTTATAATTAATATTTCAAATATCACGATAATGAAATGTCAGTATAAGAAAATGATAATTTACGAATATAATTAGATCATATTATATGTTATTTCCTCTTATTACTTCAACATAATTATACATTTTAAAATTATAATCTTGGTTAAAGCAGAAAATAGTAGAAATACAGAGTAAGTATTCTCTGCTTTAACCAAAAACACAAACTGTTGTCTGCTTTAACTATTGCCTTATTAATGATTTTTCCATAAATTAGCGTTTCAATTATCATTTATTTATACTTACCGGCATCGTGATATTTTAAATATTAATTATAAACAAACGGAACATGAACGACGATTTTTCTTCTCAGAATCCTTTTTACGACCCAAAATACACCAAATTTTAAAATTTCAAAAGAATCAGAAGGGGGGCGTTATATTCAAGATTTACTTAAATTGTTTTATTGTAATCAATATTTTAATAATAAAAGTTTAATTGTGACTATGTCAAAAAGAACAGATAATTCAAGTAATCTTCCGAGGCCTAAAAAGTTAAAAGTTTATTAAAAATCCGTGAACTTGCATAAAAGTGGGTTTCTCTATGAATACATTCTTTTTCAATGCCGGAGTAGCACGTCTTAGATTTTTTGGATAATTGCAGATAAAGCAACTTTTTATGCGAGCTCAAAGATATTTTATAAAGACTTAACTTTTTAAGACTCAGATGATCACTTGAAACATTTGTTCTTTTTTATGGTCACAATAAACCTTCAATTATTGAAATATTGTCTATATACAATAAAACAATTAAACAGTAATATAAGATCTCTGTAGAGATTAAGAATATTATGAATATTTCTTTAAACAGCTCTACTTGAAGATACCGACAAAATTGATGTGTGTTCGCGAGATTCATCCCAGGGTCTAATAAAAAATGTCATTAACCTGTAGAATACATCAAATAGTAAAAAAAAGAGAAATTTTTTTTACCATGAGCTGTATTCACCTTTATCTTGGGGACGATACATTGTAGTGTAAAATGACGTTAACATAGTGGCAGTGCACTATAATGAGCAAAAATATTTTATTAGTTTACGTATCATAAAAAGGGCTTAGGTGTAGGGGAGACCAGGGCGAATCGGTCCAGAGGGTGAATACGTCAAATCAAATATCTCGGAACCTGTATATTGTGCGAACTCGCTATTAATATTGTAAACGCGTCTTATGGTACCCATGTGACCAACGGAGTTTCGGTAGGTTACCTGCCGTGTTATGATTTTTACGAGGGCAAACGTGTTTTCGGAAGGTGAAAGTGAAATTTTGTGCGCGTGGAAATTTTGTAATATCTGCAATAATATTTGCTCTCCAAATCTCCAGGTACGTGATTATAAAGAGTAATGCATGCTGAACACGAATCCAGTGTAGTTTTTTATTATTGTTTATGTCTAATATTTCGTGGGCGATCAAACCTGAAACTTGTGTTGAGGGCTAATCGGTCAGTAGGCACTGCGGGTGGATTGGGCAGTCTCGTCAGTGTGGCGCGCCGGGCTCACGACTTCAGCTCACGGCGATGTTAGGTTAGGTTTCCCTGTGTTGTCCGTTGCACGTGCGTCATTGTCATTGCAGGGAAAGAATGGTACACACGTATCGTCGCAAAACGACTCCCGTCGACAAGGAGCAACTGAAGAATGCAGTTGTGGCGGTGAAGAGAGATAAAATGAGCGCTCATGCAGCCGCAAAACAGTTCGGTGTCCCGAGAACCACGTTGAACAACTGGCTAAAGAAGAACCAGGATGAAATACAACACGTGGATGACGTGGTCGTAGTACATGAAGGAGGCGTAACGGTGAGTACTTAACAATTATTAATTTTTAAAAGCATGCACTCTGCTCAGCAAAGTTGATATTCATGCAACGTCTTAATTTCAAATGTAGGTTATGAACGCGGAAAGTGAAAAAAACTTTGGTGGAATACTTAGTACATTGCAACGATATGTACTTTGGGCTATCAGCGAAGGAAACCCGTGGTTTAGCCTTTGATTTTGCCAACAATTGAATCTGAAGGTACCAGCATCGTGGGAAACCGCTCGCATGGCCGGTAAAGATTGGCTAAGCAGCTTTCAATTCTTTCTTAATAATATGTTCCGCATAAAGGTTTTTAAAAATAAATTTTCACATTATTGACCCTCCCCTTTGGCGCCGACTGCAGTTTAAACTCAAGGTGACATACAATCGCTGATATATTAATGGATAAACATCCTGACATATTTTCATCGGTGTTGTTTTCTTTTTTACACATATCACAAAACCAATTTAAAAAAAACAAAAACAACAATTTATAAAACCAAAAATTGACTAATTGAGGACTGCTTCTCACATGGGCAGTTCTACGTGGCCTGCTCTAGGGTGAGCTCACCCAGCAGCCTGGTGATCCTAGCACCTGAGGGGAGAACCACCAATGTGGTCTACAAAGAGGTCCTTAAATAGAAAAAAGGTCGTAGATATTTTTTGTGTTATTTTTTTCACTACAATTTCCTCTTTTTTATTTCTTTATCAAATGTTATATTTCGAATTTCACGTTATTGTTTTTCTACATCAACACGCTTCGCTTTATTAAAATTTATATATATTCTTTTTTTATTAGTTTTCATTTACTTTTGCGAACACCTTTGCGAAGCACGGATACTATGCTATTATATCACAAAACCATAAATAACTTTAAACATCTACCATATGATCTCGAAGAAGAGGTGCGCAATACATTTAAATTTTATTGGAGTCAAAATGGATTTAAAGTAATTAAATACCGTAGGGAAGTACATAATTTAGCAAAATTTGTGTTTTTTTACGTTTGCAAAAGACATTACGTTTGTCTTAGACGGTAAAAGGTATAATGTTTGTAAGTAAGACAACAACATGGCTGTAAAAGACACCATGTCTGTAAGAGACACTATGGCCGGTATTCATAGTCGGATCTTATATTTAAGACCGTCTTAAGTACAATCTTAAGATGTCATAAACCAATCACAAAGCCGTATTAGCATCTTAAGACATTACTTAAGACGGTCTTGAAATAAGATCCGACTATGAATACCGGCCTATGTCTGTAAAAGACACCATGTCTGTAAGAGATTTTGTGTCTGTAAGAGACACCATGTCTGTAAAAGTTTCTGTGTCTGTAAGACACACCATGTCTGTAAAAAATTCAGTGTCTGTAAAAAACTATCCGCTGCACGCGGGGCAATGCCGTAGCTGGGGTAATTAAAAACGGGTTTTGCTTATTGTTTAAAATTATAATTCATGTTGAAAATCTATAAATATTAATTATTGTAGTTTACAGCAACTTTGGGATTTAAAGTAATCAAATAACTGGAGTATCATTTAAAATAAAGACTTCTATAGTTGATAAATAATCGTCGGCTTTATTTAACTTTTCCCTTAGATGGTCGCAATTCTTCCTCTCTTCCCTACCTTTAAAATTATTTTCGTTAATAAATTTATTGTGGAATAAGGAAGCAAAAGTTTTTTTTTAAAAACTGTTTTTTTTACACATCACAAAACCAATTAAAGAAAAACAGAAACAATTTATAAAACAAATGCTATACATGGAAGTATTACAATTTAATTAATTTTAAGTAATAAACATCTACAAATTTAAAATGCTATGCACAAATGTCTACAAAGGGGCGAGAAGTCCTCCGGGGCGAAGCCCGGGTAACTAGCTAGTATATATATATACAGGGTGACCCATTTTTAATGCCCACCTCAAATATCTTTTTTTCTGCGTCTTTTACAAAAAAATGTTTCAGACAAAAGTTGTATGGCTTCAAGGGGGACATAAGATGGTGGCAATGATCTGACCTTGGATAGTCGTTTGAAGGTCACCTTTAATTTCTTAAATGGAACCTTTTATTTTTTATTACATATTCTTGTAGCCCTTGTTGAAACGTTTTCAAAACACTACAATAAAGCTCTCTTTTGTTAAGAATTTTCTGAGATATATATTTTAAATTTTGTCGTGATATTTATAAAATATCAAGTATGTGCCTCGTAAAGTATTCATTTTTGGATGTTTTATTTTAAAATGTCTACACAAATATCTCAGAAACTGCGTTTTCTTAAAAAATGTTTTAAATAAAACATGAGCACCGCTGGCATTAGCGTTATCCGATGTATACATATATGTTGTTTGTAATATTGCCGAATTTGCTCATTGCCCGAATTTTTTAGCCACAACGCGATGTGGGTAAGCTTAAATTTCCACAACGCGTTCTGGGTATTTATTTCGGCCGCTGGGCGTCGGAAAACACGAATTTTTTAACCACAACGCGTTGTGGGTATTTCATCAGTTTGCTCAATAGCCGAAAAATAATTTTTCGCTTTGTGGCCACTACGAATAAATATACCAAAGTACATGCGTGGACAAAGGAGCGCGAATTCCACACGGGTCGCGGGGTGGGTGCGGAGGGGCCTTCGCCCCCCATCCGCACCCCCCTCCCAACCCTGTACAGGGTGGACCTCGCTTCAACTTACAAGTACGTACTTTGTAAGTTGAAGCGAGGTCCACCCTGTACAGGGTTGGGTGAGGGGGTGCGGGGGGGCTTTCAGCCACCCCCCGACCCGTGTGGAATGCGCTCCTTTGTCCACGTATGTACTTAATTGGTATATTTATTCGTAGTGGCCACAAAGCGAAAAATTATTTTTCGGCTATTGAGCAAACTGAAATACTCACAACGCGTTGTGGGTGTTTTCCAACGTCATAAATACCCAGAACGCGTTGTGGAAATTTAAGTTTACCCATATCACGTTGTGGTTAAAAAATTTGGGCAATGAGCAAATTCGGAAATTGTGAATAACATATACACTACGGGGAGGTTGCACAGTCGGATTTAGTACATCATGTAGCCCTGAGCGGATAACTCTAATGCCCATGTTTTATTTAAAACATTTTTTAAGAAAACGCAACTGTGATAAAGGACCCCGCACAAAACACGGGGGAAAAGTGGTTTCAGTCAAATTGTCTAAAAATTGGATGTTTTAGTTTTTGACCTCTTGATCACAAATTCCATGAGTATAAACCATCGAAGATGGACAAATTTTTTTGCTACAAGTATTTGAAAGCGGCAATATTAGATTCATGTACGCTGAAGATGCATTGATAAGTTCGACATTTCATGTGAAAATATGCGTGTATGTTGGTATATGCGTGTGTATGCGTGAGTGCGTGTGACTTTGCTGTTGTTCTCCACTCTTCGCGTTACCCAGGATCAACGACGTGGATATGGTGGATGATTGATCCCTTGTGTGTATGCGTGTTCGCGTGTGTGTAGGGGTACATGAGATCTGTCCATATTGCAATAGGTCAATTCCTTCACGTATACATGCACATATGAGGATATTTAAATACACGTATTTAGTATGACTTGAAGCTTTTACAGTTATTAATTGCACGTACACACACACACACACACGCACACGCATACACACAAGGGATCAATCATCCACCACGTCCACGTCGTTGATCCTGGGTAACGCGAAGAGTGGAGAACAACAGCAAAGTCACACACAACACACGCACAAACACGCACACACACGCATACACCAACCTACACGCATATTTTCACATGCAATGTCGAACTTATCAATACATCTTCAGCGTACGTGAATCTAATATTGCCGCTTTCGAACACCTGTAGCAAAAAAATTTGTCCATTTTCGATGGCTTTACTCATGGAATTTGTGATCAGGAGGTCAAAAACTAAAACATCCAATTTTTAGACAATTTGACTGAAATCACTTTCCCCCCGTGTTTTGTGCGGGGTCCTTTGTGTGGATCTTTTAAAATGGAACATCCAAAAATGAATACGAGACACATACTTGATATTTTATAAATATCACGACAAAATATAAAATATATATCTCAGGAAATTCTTAACGAAAAAGAGCTTTATTATAGTGTTTTGAAAACGTCTCAACAAGGGCTACAAGAATATGTAATAAAAAATAGAGGGTTTCATTTAAGAAATTGAAGGTGACGTTCACGTGATTTTCAAACAACCATCCAAGGTCAAATCATTGCCACCATCCCTTGGACATAATCCCCCTTGAAACCGTACGACTTTGTCTGATTATTCCATATCTTCCATATTTTTCGAGATATTTGGCCGTTCCGGAACTTTTGTCACACATATACATATACATATACAGGGTGATTCAATACAACCATATTATATTAGAGTATGTATATTAATAGAGTATACAATATATATTAGAGTATACTATCATTTGTTCTAATATACTCTAATAATTCTCTAATATACTATACAATAGTATCGTTCGCGGTTGCCCCACTCGTGTTACGTGTTGACAGTTACTCCACTCTCCCCTGTACGACGTATTAATACTAGAGCTAAAGACGATCTCGACTTGCTAATATAATTCTGACATTCGGATAATTAATTTATCAAATTACCTGATTACTCAGATTCGGATATTAAAACTAACCAGATAATGATTCGGATTTTAATATTTGGGGGTCAATCATGAATCTTTTCCCCTAGGGTGAAAAATGAAAAATCTCTTTCTATTGATGTTGAATAGAAAGAGATAGTCATATAAAACTTTTCAATTTCCACGTTCCACATTAATACATGATTGACCGAATTAAATAAAATGACTTAAAACGGCTTATTCAAACCATCCATTATACAAGAGATAGAACGGAAATTAAACTAATTATTATTGCTCAGCGTTATTGTTAGGATATGTTTAGCTATTCCCGTTTCTTCCATTCAGCTATATTATCCATTGTCTGAACATAAATTTAGTAGTTTAAGCATTATTTTCAACCATTTTGGAAAATTTGGATATTGTATTGTTCAGATATTTATAGTCCCAAATTATTACTACACGACTCGATAGCGATCCTACAGACGCAGAGTTACGTCACGATTTTCGTCCATTCGCTTCGCCGGTTAACTCGAGCCGTTTCGATTATGGTTTATTAACGATAAATGATGAAAATTTTACAATTCTACTTCTACATAATTTGAACAGAGGGAATAGGATCGTGCGAAAGTTGATGAAGAATCGAAATTTTTTTAGTCTTTTGAAATTAATTAATTATATGTACAACTCTGATATATATATGCATACGTATATATGTATATAGCGCATATATCTTTATCATTACATTTATCCATTTTTAGCTAATTTTTTGAAAAAAAGAGAAAAAATATTTAAAAATTTTGCAAGTGCAAAAATTTTTCTTGATTGGTTGCGGGTAATGATTTAGCAATCCAATTTAGCGACCCAATATTAACAGACACATCATGTGGGGCAGTTTTGTCAAAACTGAGCGATATAAGACGAATTAATGGCTATTATAACGTGACAACAAGCTATATACAGATAGCAAAACGTGAGTGTACAAAATCATGCAAATTATTGCGGTCTATTTTGAATGATTAAAGTTAACTTTTAAATGCGAATACATATATTTATTAGAGTA
This sequence comes from Leptothorax acervorum, assembly GCA_035220615.1. Taxonomy (NCBI): domain Eukaryota; kingdom Metazoa; phylum Arthropoda; class Insecta; order Hymenoptera; family Formicidae; genus Leptothorax; species Leptothorax acervorum. The sequence continues at coordinate 71,272 of JASTWQ010000528.1, read as the reverse complement.
CGTAGTTCCTACGTCATATATATTAAATATTATTTTTGTTTGAAGGAATTGAAGAATAAAAACAGTTGTATTTATATTATAATTAATAGTTTATTAAAATATAAATAAATATAATCAAGTTTTACAGAATTTTGCTAATTTTTTTAATGTAAATTTTGTTTTTTGGTATTTCTGTTTAGTTGGTGTGTAAATTGTATCATTCGCATTGTTACATAATATTTTATAGAAAATGCTAATACATTATGTGCATGCTCTGTGCAAGGAAATGTGAAATGATATGTATCAAGCATTTCTTCTACAGTGTCAGAGTAAACATTAACTGAATGTGCATGTTTAGCGAAACAAGATTCTAAAGTATCAATCATTTTAAAGAACTTGATATTGCAATGAATAAGACGGTATTCAGAACAAAAAGGCATATCAGAAAATTGATTTAATGTTACTTGTAGTTCTTCAAAATTGTGAAATTTATTAATAAGATTTAATTGTTCTGAAGCTAGATGTTTTCTTAGTGCGCTGTATGAAAGCTTTATGGTATTGTTTATTACAAGACTTTTTTTAATTTTACAATCAGTATAGTAACTTTCATTATCACATATATCAATTATATTAAGTTCTGCAAAAACGATACAGTTTTTATTAGAATTAAGGTATATGAACAATCCAATATTTTCGTGAATTCTCAGTAGAAACATTATCAAGTGATGAGATCTGATTTGTTATATCACTGAAAACATTCTCATATGTATTTTGACGAGTAAGATTATTAGATTTTTCAACAGCATTTTCATTCTTACTATTATTTCCATGTAAAAAGAGAGATGGGACTGCATCAACAGTAAGCTTAGAACATTGAAGTGGTAACTGAAAAAAATGTACATAAAAAATATGTAATAAGTTAATTATTAAATTTCAAATATAAGTTTACTTTAAAAATCTACTTTAAAATTGAATGATATATACGACAGCAATTAAATTTCCAGTAGAATATGTTCTGTACATCGTACAACATTTTCTGGCAAAAAATGTTTTTCACAAACATGATGCTTTGATGGCTCTAAATTGACAGAAATTGCTGCTTCCCATTTTTGCCTACGTACAATATCTTTCGGTATCGAAAAAAGTGACAACTTTAAATCACCTTTACGATTGGTTTTGCAACCAGGAACTACACAATAAAACACCGTTATGTTTTCTATACAGCCAAAAGAAAAATTTTTTCTACCTGACCAACGTTTACGCGACTACAATTTTACGATGTCTGGTCTCTCTCTGTTGCTGCACTACTGAACTATTGGGGAAGGTCATATTGAAATGTAGCCCTCCCCTTAAAACCCCCTTCAAAATTTTGTTAGACAATTTTTGACAAGAAAAATGAATAAAACGCACAAGGATATGTACCGATTTTCGTAAAATTCGAAGTCCAAATTTAGACAATATACAGAAAATTCGAGTTTTTCGGAAAACTTTGGGAGGGTGTAGCTCAGAGGGGGTGCGTTTCCGAACATATGTTTATAGGCCAATTTTACTTTCTTTTGACCAGTAGAATATGCCTCTTTTTTCTTTACTATCAATTCTGGGACACCCTGTATATACAAATAGTATACCAATGGAGCCTCCTCCGGGCGTAAACTGTTGCTGCAAAAATGTATACTAAACGAACATTAAATAATCCGTTTCTTGAAACAAAAGTACTGTTGCTGAGCATTTGTGGACATAGTTTTACATGTTATTTATTGCGCAAACACTAGTCAGGATGAACTTACGCACATATTTCGTAAATATATGATAGGCGTTTGGCTATCTGATAGGCATATATTCCAATGAATAAAAACGATCTCGCCTCTCGTAAAATTCGAATCATTCAATTTAAATCTATAATAATACGTTAAAAGCGAAATATATATGTATAGAATCTGTTTTACATACTTGCTATTAGCATCGAGAGAGGTAATAAATACCGTTGCGACAATAATAAACGGTATAACGATATAATTTTTTTACATTACGGTTTCGCTTGAGAGTTGACCCTATATAAGTGCAGAAGTTTCATTCCAATTTCATTCTTTAAAAAATGGCGGTGTATTATGCCATTAGAATGTATTTCGCATATCGTCATGGTAACGATGAATTTATAGCAAATATATTTTGAATACATTATTTTATAAACGTGAGTCAACCTTCCCCAGTTTCCCCTATAAAAAGATAAAACATTTTAACTCTCAGAAATGTCGGCGCGAGACGTTGGGATTGAGAAATCCCGTTAATTTGGTCCGAGTTGAAATTGCTTCGCAAAATTTGGCACGATAGTGCAATAGCCATCGGATTTATTTATCTCGGTCGGCGACGCGTGGTTACACCAAAAATATTTCCAATAAGACTGTTTAGCGTGCGTCACGCGCAGTAATGGCTTACAGACGCGATAATATTGTCATAACGACGAGTAATTTGTCTTTCTACACGCAAGATATATGCTCTTCGCCGATCAGCAACTTCCGATTGATAAAATATAAATCTCGGCGACCGAGCAATTACGGGGTAATGGAGGAGATATATCTCCTGTTTTTTTCCCTTGCCTGGAAGATGCGCGAACGGTGATGAATCGTTCGCGTAAGGTCGGAGGCGCGAGAGAAGGAGCGGCCCGATATATTTTTACATCGTTCTGGCTGCACGTTAGAGAGAATCGCGTTGTAACGGTTTGCAACCACAGAACGCGTAGGCAGCAGCCTATAAGAACGGCAATACGTTGTCCCATTTCAAACTTGGAATATCATCCAATGGACGATTACACGGCGAAATGCTTCGACCGAGCAAGGCCAATTTTCGTTTCTGTTTTAGCGCGAATATACCATTTGCAATTATTCTACTTGTCTATTTTTATCGTGCGAATATAAAAATATAGTATAGTTACGTAAATGCCGTACAGTTATGACAATAACGTCCCCCCCCCTCCTCTCTCTCTCTCTCTCTCTCTCTCTCTCTCTCTCTCTCTCTCTCTCTCTCTCTCTCTCTCTCTCTCTCTCTCTCTCTCTCTCTCTCTCTCTCTCTCCCCTCTCTCTCTTTCTCTCTCCATCTTTCCTCATGTACGGACATAGATACGAATTCATTCATACATTCGCTACCAATATGCGCTAATTTCCTACGTGTATCGTTTGCCTGATGGTAATCTGGCATTCCAGACAGCACCATGTCTAAAATCGGGAAACTCTTAAAAACGTCATTAAGACGTCATTTAGACATCATATCATAAAATGTCTTAAAGATGTCTTATGTCCCTATTTTGGACATTTTGTGCTGTTTGGAATATCTTAAATAAAGATCGCCCGAAGCGTCGATCGCATCACGGGGGATAATTATTGGAATGTGATGATTTTTTACAAACTTTGATCTTGTAATAGTAACATGTTTTGTCACTAAATACATGCCACGTAGGATATATTAGAAAAATCCCCGATGATGTTATACAGCTAGGGCATCTTTATGACAAACATGTTTTGTCGTTACGTTCGGTGAATGCAATTTCCCCTTTAGTACAAAATCGTTAGCCGCGAGGAAACTTATGGGCAATCGTGCGATGTGTGTACGACCTTCGTGTACCTAAACGACAACGTGCGGAGAGGCCGTGGTATTCACTTATAACATATTTCAATTTTCGTCGGCGTCGCCGCTCTATTTTTGCGTGCGTCGTCTTTCTAGCTGGTTTAGCAAATGCGGAGAGGAAGTCTTTATACTGGGACGGAAGAACCAATTCTCTTCAAGTCCGCCGTCCGTCCTCCGTCGTGCGCCACTGGTGGTTTGCCTAATACGGTGTAAAAATCCCCTCGTTTAACCATTATGGTAAGGCCAAAAACGATAATTTCAGAAATAGTTTGTTTGGCGAAAAAAGAAACCTGTAAATTAAATATTCGACTTGTGGGAAAAGTTTTATATACATAAAACATATATTGTGCTACTTATAAGATATATAAGTATTTAAAAATCACCATAAAGAGATTTAGATATCTCAATTGTTAACATTTATCTCATATATTTTTTCTTAAATTTTTACTATAATAAATAAAAGTAAACTCGACAAATTCGAGATTCTCTGTTTGGAAATTCACAGGAGGAAGATGATCAAAAAGTGGCTGTGATGCGTAAGGCGTTCCAAATGTTCGACACAACGAAAAGTGGTTTCATCGAGACTATGAAAATCTCAACGATATTAAATACAATGGGACAACTATTCGACGATGGCGAATTAAACACCTTGATTGAGGAAAATGATCCCGAAGGTGCCGGCAAAGTGAATTTTGACGGTTTTTGCAAGATTGCTGGTCGGTTTCTCGAAGAAGAGGATGCGGAGGCGATGCAGGAGGAATTGAAGGAAGCGTTTCGATTATATGATCGCGAAGGTAATGGATACATTACTACGGCTACATTGAAAGAGATTTTAGCGGCGCTCGACGATAAACTTACTAGTTCCGATCTTGATGGAATAATCGCAGAGATCGACACGGATGGTTCCGGTACGGTAGATTTTGACGGTATGTAATATATATACCATTATACAATACATATAATATATAGAGTATTAATATATTATATAATTAATATGCTTTTACACACACACACACACACACACACACACACACACACACACACACACACACACACACACATATATATATATATATATATATATATATATATATATAAGGAATCCCAGGTAGAACAGAAAGTCACAATAAAGTGGAAATAATGACCTAAAAATCGTCATTTTGACATTATTTTGACTTTATTGTGACTTGCTATTTTACCTGGGAATTTGCTTGTAAAATATATGTATATATGTAATATAAAAAATAGTTATATGTACCTATATATAAAACTTATTATTGAAATGAGCTATTAATTTATTATTTCTTTTAATGAAAACTAAACCTGTTTATAGAATTTATGGAAATGATGACTGGAGAATGATTGTACATGAAAACGACAGATTTACATCGCTTGAAGAGGATCACTGAGAAGACAATAAACTTTCTTAATAAATTAATATTTGTGCAAAAGACCGTCAATTTTGTTATTATTAGTTAATCTTGACTTGTGCCATGTAACACAGGTAGCACAGGTGAGGAAGCGCATAAAAAAAAAAAAGAGATAGAGAGACATTGCGTTACAAGTAAATATATCCAAAGATTTGCGTTTTAGGGCAATTTATTAATTGCATTTGCTACAATAAACTGATAAATCTTTTTTTTACATTGAATGAAAAAATAGCTTTCGGTTATCGTTACATCTAACGATACCATACATCTATTATATCTGATTTATAGGAACATTTTACTGATATTACACTTCGTTGGTGGGTTGGCCTTCATGATGAATGTGGACGGTCTGAACGTAGACATTAGGCACGGAAAGGGCACCAGTGGTCAAGGGTCTGTCCAACGGGTAGCCAAGAGGTTTACCGTCGAGAGAGATAGCGCCACCGATGATTTCAGAGATGTGCTTATTCTGATAGTATTGGCTGATGTATGCATCTTGCGTTGTTTGTCCTTGACCCAGGATATTTTGGAAACCACCGGCGTGATATTGTCCGCTACCGGTATATCCCGCACCGAGTCCCTGCTGTTGTTGGCTCTGTCCTTGATAGGTAATGGGGTATTTGCCCTGGATTCCAGACTGAATGCCGCTGTGGACGCCTTGATTTCCCTGGGAGTTTTGCACACCTTGTAGACCTTGTTGGACACCTTGTACACCTGACTGCACTCCTTGTATTCCATGGATACCCTGTTGCAAGCCATGTACGCCAGTTGGTACTCCACCTTGGACTCCTACCGTACTTTGTTGGACGTGTTGAGACTGTCCCTGCTGTCCTTGGTAGATACCCTGAGGTTGACTCCATTGACTCCATTGTTGATGTCCTTGGATGTTTTGTCCCTGCTGTTCGTATTGTCCCCATTGTCCTTGTTGTCCTTGTTGTCCCTGTTGTCCCTGTGGTCCTTGTTGTCCCTGTTGTCCTTGTTGTCTCTGTTGGCCTTGTTGTCCATAGTACTGACTTTGCACACCGTAGACGTTCTGTCCCTGTCCATAGACCTGTCCTTGGCCTACTTGGTACTGAGAGTGCGTGTACGGGTACTGTCCATGTTGTTGTGTGTAGAGGTTAGCATAATGGTTCCTTATAGCTGTAAAGAAGAAATTGTTTATTTTTTTATGCTACTCAATGGCGAGCGGCCTTTTGTCTCTCCGGCATCGATAGTGTACCTTGATTCTGTTGCTGATTGATCGGCAGAGTTTCTGGTACAACCTCCACAGTCTGTTGCACACCGACTACTTTGCCACCTTGGTGCTGGATCTGTTGGTAGTCTTCGGTACCACTTACTTGATATTGGCCTTGTTGGTAGGTCTGATATTGTTCCGGGACCACCGGTCCGTAGGGCACGTTTTGCTGTCCCGGTTGAGAGATCACAACCAACAGCTGAACTGGGAGTCCTTGACCTTGTTGACCCTTGGGAAGAGCCAGCCTAGCTGGAAAACCGAAGATCTGGTGTGGCTGAAAAAATATTAACGTTTAGTCTTGCATCACTTATAGAAATAATCGTCGCTGCAAAATATCTACACAAGAGATAGAAAGAGAGAAAAATAATTACCTCGGTGATATAGTATGGTTCTTGGGCATTAACAGCATTGTTGACACCCTGTTGAATTTCCTGAACAGACGGGTAGTCGTGGCTTTGGCCTGGTGCCTGCTGGGATTGTCTAACAATAACATTCTGTCCCTGTTGAACTGTAAAACGAGATTAGATAATTTGTTTCATGAAAAAATCAATGTATGTGTGTGCATGTACGGTGGGCAATCAATTGCAATCGAATACGTACGGTCAGTTATGAATTGGTCGAGTTCAACGAATTGGTGCCTGTGCTGAGAGATGCTGATGGGTTTGCCATGGTAGTCATATTTCGGTCCCAAGTAGACGCGCACAACGGCACCGGGGACGTTCTGCTCGCTCTGGACAGTGATCTGGTACTCGTACGGTTTGTGGTCTAATCTCTTCACTTGCGCCTTGAGGTGTTGCTGTTGTTGTTGTTGTTGTTGCTGATGCTGCTGTTGTTGTTGGACTTGCTGTTGCTGACCGACTTGCTGTTGTTGGCCGTGCTGAGAAGCTGCATCGAGATCAACATAGTAATTGTTGAAGAGAGTTACCAGTGGGCTGATTTGAACGTTCTGGATGCTAACGCCAGGTAAAAGGATGTCGTTATATTGGTACGCGGGCAAAGAGTTCTGGTATTGTTTGAACAATTGAATAACGTTCTGGTAGAGCTGATAGAAAGCTGGGTCACGAACAGCAACTTGTCCTAATTCGAGAACGGAAGGAGTGTAATCATAGATATTCTCTACTTCGGGAGCATTGCCGAGAAGTTGACGTGCGGCGGCTTGAAGACTGCCGTAGTATCTGCGATAGAAAATGTATTGTCATAAATATTGCGATATTAGTAAGTTATACTGATATTGATTAGTCAAATGATTAGTTGACAATTAACCTTGGATTAACACTTCTGCCGGTTCCTTGGATGAGTTCTCCAAGAATGTTCAAACCTTGCGGCTGATAAAGAGAGAGGAAGGCGCCTTGCGGAGTGATGACATGTCCAGAGTCAATAGCTTCGATCAATCTTTGTTCAATCTTCTTGACAGTCTGGATAAGATTGTTTTTTATGGGGCTGAGCTGCAGATTCTGAGGGCGTCCAGGCAATTCGAGCCCGTTTGTAGAACGGAGGTGCGGCTGATATGGTGCTTGTACGTTGACGTAATCGGTGTTCTGGATTGGGCCCAATCCGTTCGAGAGACGGTTCAGTTCGTAATGAGCCAGCAATTGTTGGTGAAGATAATAGTAAATAGATCCCTGACCAATTTGACCTTCCTGATTCTGAATGCCTTGTTGTTGCGTAGGTGTTTGCTGGCCATGCTAGCGTTATATTTAAAGAATATTAATATAATAAAACGCGAATTTCAGTGAAACAAACTAATATATATTTTTTTTCACGAGAAATTGTTTTGTAACTATATATTTGTATTAAATGAGACATGCTTACCTGCAACAAATATCCAGCGAGATTCACATAGGCATAGTAGTTGGCAAGGCCGACGTCTTGCGTGAAGTAGGAAAGTTGTTGTTCACTGTTAGACAATTGGGCGGAATAGTTAACAGGAATTACAACTTGGTTGTAACCTTGTGCAACACCTTGTGCAACAATGTTCTGGGCTTCTTGGATGATTCTAGCATCGAAATAGTACTGAGGAACGATTTCGTACAGAGGGGGCAGAACAATACCCTGCGTCTCCGGATGCTCAAGAACGGCTCCAATGAAAGCCTTGACGAATTGTCCTTCGTTAACATGAACGCGGGCCCATGCGGCGGTTGCCAGGAGCGTCTGGTAGTTCTTAGCGCCTAATAAGATTCTGTGCAGGAGGGAAACTTCCTTGCGAAGCTGGCTGATTGAGCTTGAATAAGCGGTGCCTTTTGGCTGAACCAAACCAGCTTGTACAGCGCCTACATAGTATTTGACGAGAATCGGATTTTCATATTGTTGGTAGTTGTTTTGGATGTCGTAGGTGGTACCAAGGATCTGCAGCTGCTCGTTTGGGATTTCTTGAGTAATCTGTTGCAGCAACAGTATAACGTCTTGTTGCTTCTTCAGAAGTTCTTGATCAGCTAAAGAAGAGTAAAAAAATGATCGCATTCAGTCGCGTTCCTCGAATTGAGTTCCATATACTATGAACATTGATATTTCACAATATTGACTATTAGACAGGTATTTACATGTATAAAACGCTTAATAGTCTAAATCATATAAAAAATATAGAAACGGTAGAAGCGGCAGTAATTTTTTTTCAAATGTACCTAATACAAAGATTATACACAGTTCTTTGATCGAGAAATGGGGAAGATAGAAAAAGAATAGAGAAAGAAAGGGCTATAGAGAGAACCGGATAAAGGTAACCGGATGGAATAGCGATTACTTACCAGCATGTTGTTTCTGCTGCTGTTGCTGTTGCTGTTGCTGGGGTAGAGCCGCCCCAAAAGCTGCCAGAGCTAGTAGAACGATCGTGCACCTCATTGTGATGCTGTTAACGCCGTTTGCCGCATGCTGTCTACCGAGCGGTGCGAGTCTTTTATACCAAAATCGTATCGAACAAAGACACTATCGGTGGCGACCCATTGACCTATCACCGTGCAAGATTTCGCTGTCTACGCGCGATATCCCTTGTTATTTCGGATGGATCGAAGTTAATCGAAGGTTAATGATAAAAATTCTCTTGGGCAAGACAAAGTTGCGTCATTAATTAACGGGATCAGAGTTTTGTGCCTTTATTTTCGCCAATTTCTTTCTCTTTATTTCTACTGCTAGCAACTATATTTTTACGTAAATATCTTTTTTTAGTTGTATAAATACAAGTTTGCTTTTAATCTGGGTTTTTCCATAATCCTTTGTGAAAGTAAGATCTTACTCCATTAAAGCAAAAGCGAGATATTAAAGATTCCGAGAGACTCGTCCCGTTTGTATATAAATATTTTTAGAGATCTTATTTAAATATATATCGTTAATATATGATTGATATATTTTTGAACAAAAATCTTTGAATAATTTTTTTGCATTTTTAAACAAAAATAAATTAATTTTAATCAATTTCAAAAAATTAATTTTCTTTTTGCAGTTTTCTGTAATTAAACGCAGAATATTTTAAATAAAAAATTTTGAATAAGAAATTATTTTTTTTTATCTCCCGATATGTCTCGTGACAAACAAATAAATTGCAAATGAAAAAGGTATGCAAAGTATTTCTATAAGTCCTGCAAAGTCCCGCGCGCAATCGCTGGTTTCGCAAATTAGATATTTATAGCTTCACATAATGATCGAACTGCTATCAATTCCTTTTAAATCTATTCTTGGCTGGGAAGCGATGCCATTAAATGTCATCAAAATTGCTGTATCATGGCAATACACAAGACATAACATAGATAATATAAAACTGCATAAATTTGCATTTATCAATTACAATACTGCATGCAATTGAATTTAAAAACTTCTTTCAAGATATAAGAGACTCAAATTTACAAGTTTAAGTTATCAATCTATAGATATTAGTTATACAAATAAAAAATAAATATTACATTTAACTAGTTACAGGAATTTTTAAATAATATCTGTAGTAAATAACTTGACAACTGAAACATATGACTATATTTGGTACTTCACGTGCTTTATCATTTATCTGTGCTTCAAACTTTCCATACGCCAATATTTGATAATCGGCTATTATCTTATGTATATACATCATCTGACGTAATTCGTGTGTTATTGATTACACTAAAGCACACTAATTTTTTTAAAAATACATACGAATTTTCCATAATATTCTGTTGGATATATCATATCACAGAAAATCTTGGAAAAAGAAAAAAAATAAAAATGTTATTTGCTATAATATTTATACAGGGTGAGTTTTTTAAATTGAGACATCTATACATATGTCGAAAACGCATTTTTTAAAAAAAAGTTTAAAACAAAAGTTGTTTGGTTTTTTTTTGGCGGGGGAGACATAACACTATTATTTATCTTTTAGTGGGCGGTTATTGTTTATTAAAAAGTTATAAACAAAAAAGTTTGAAGAATATAGCAGTTATTTTGAGTATTGAAAGGCATAAACGACTAATATGTACATACGTGGAAGTAGTATACATGTATGAACAAAGGAAAGTCATTTAAAGCAGTGAATTGCTGATATAAATTGTACAGTCTTTTTGTTAAAGCAGAGAATAGTTGGTATAAAACTGTACAATTAAAGATAGTTTACAATTATAATCATACAATTATGGTTAAAGCAGAGAATACTTTATATTTATGCTTTCTAAGACATAAAATTGTATATATACCTTAATTTCTATACCAACTATATTCTTTGCTTTAAAAAAAAGACTGTTCAATATGTCAGCGATTTACTGCTTTATAAATAAAGCAAATAACAGTTTATGCTTTTGATTAAATTAAAGCAGAGAATGTACATTATATTTATGCTTTCTAACATATAAAATTGTATATATATACTTTTCTGTACTAACTATTCTCTGTTTTAACAAAAAGACTGCTCAATATATCAGCGATTCACTACTTTAAATAAAGCAGATAATGGTTTATGATTTTAATTAAAGCAGAGAATGCTTTATATTTTTGCTTTCTAACACATAAAATTGTATATATACCTTTCTATACCAACTATTCTCTACTTTAACAAAATGACTGTTTAATATATCAACAATTCACTGCTTTAAATGACTTTCCTTCGTTCATACATGTACTATTTCCACATACATATTAATCGTTTATGCCTTTCAATTCAATACTCAAAATAACTGCTATATTTTTCAAATTTTTTTGTTTATAACTTTTTAATAAACAATAACCGCCGACTAAAACCTTTTGAAGGTCACTCAGGAGGGTGACCTTGACAACATATGTCAAGGTCAAGGTCATTGGAGGTGGCTCCCCTAATCTTTATTTTTGTCTATGAAAACTCCGTATATTTAAAAAAGCTGGGGTTCTATTGCAACAGCATATTCGTGGGATCAAATAAAGTTAAAAAGTCCTGTACCACTTTCCTTTCCGACAAACAATTATCGAAATATCATATAAGCTAAATATTGAAAAAGTTACCAAGTTTTCTTTGAATATCTCGAAAAGTATTAGGCAAATAAAAAAATATTTCGGACAAAAGTTGTTTGCTTTTTTACATAAAATAAGATGCTCTTAACACAAATATATGTTTCTATTAAAAAAATAAAGTTAACCTTAAAATAACCCTAAAAACGTCTCAAATAAAAAATAAATTATATAATTTAATTATGTTTTTCCCCCAAAACTAAACTGTTGTTTTTTCAAAAATGCGTTGTTTTCTATACAGGGTGTTACTAAAAGAGCGGACACTAACTACATAGCGGTATTCCTTGTCAAAAACTGAGTCGAAAAGTCCTGAACCACTTTTTTCCATAATGCTTAACAAAGCCGTAATCATTGAGTAAAGTTAGTCCAACCAGCGTCGTTCTTTAGCCGGGCGAACGTCGGTGAGCCGCGCGCCTGATAGTGTGCGTGAGCGCTCCGCCGCGCATCGCGCGGCGGCACGGCGGCACGGCGGCACGGCGGCACGGCGGCACGGCGGCACGGCGGCGCGGCGGCACGGCCGCGGCCGGCCGCGGCGGCCGCGGCGGCCGCGCTATGCCTTCGCGCGCGTCGCATGCAATATTCTTACGCATTGCAATAATAGAAATAAATTTTTCTTGCACTAAAAATCACTTTTTACTCTTTGTCAGAAGTATCCCCTTGCAGAAAATTTTGATAACGGATAAAACTTTCGCCAAGACATAACTATTATTAACATATGAAAATTAAAACAAATACAAAAAATTATACTGTGTATTTTACAATACAAAATTTTACAATACAAAAATTATTTTCTAAACAATCCGTTTCGTTAAATATCTTTGCGTTAACTTAATTTAAATTATAACACAAAGCACTTATTGAATCTTTCTACGAGGTTTCCCAGTTACTCAGAAGTAATAAATTTTTTAAGGGGAATTTACTGTAACAATTAGATATTTTAATAGTCTCGTACTTAAAAGGAAATACGTTAAAAATATTATTAAAAGCTAAAGTATTCAAAAATAAAAGAATTTCTCCTCTTATGAAAAGAAGATTTATCCTAAGTCATGAATAACGCTGTCCAGATGTACAATCTTTTTGAAACCTAAGGCAAATAAGAGCAAACCGCCGAGCGAACAATATTAATTTTTATATTAATAATAAATAATAACACGTTTAATAACTTAAAACAAAATAAAATACAAACGTTTCTGTCTTAGTTTAGACGCATAAATAAAAGTGAAATGTTATCGTATTCATAAGACATTGGACAGCGGTAAAGTTATTGGAAAAGGTTGAACATAAGGTAAATTACGTGATAACTGCTGCCTTTTAAATAAAATGAAATTGAAAAGTTAGCTGCAATTCGTATGTTTCTTTATAAAGATGTAAAATTCACTTACCAGACAGTGTAATATCAATGTCATGATGATCTACCGTCTGGTTTCAGTAACAAAACAATGCTTATGAGTTAATGTCAGCGTACGGACTGAAGGCCTAGACTTAAGCGTAAGGTGAAATGAGTACAGAGAAATATCATGAAGCATCATATAACAAAGTAACACTCGTAAATAAATAAAATAAGTTAATAAATAAAACAGGCTACAGATGTCAATTGTGTGGAAATCTCTCGACAATAGGAAAATAATCATTAGAAAGATTTTTTTATTTACTAGTTTATTTATTTATTTATTTTTTTATTTACTAGTGTTATTATGTTATATGATACTTTATGACATTTGTATGTATTTATTTCACCTTGCGCTCGAGCCTAAGTCTTCAATCCGTGCATTGATCTTAACTCATGAAACCAGACACGGTAGATTATCACGAGATTGATACAACACTGTCTGGCAAGTAAATTTACATCTTCATGAAAGAACATACGAATTGTAGCTAATTTTTGTGATATTATTTTATTTAAAAGGCAGCAGTTAGTGATTTACCTTATATTCAACCTTTACCTTTTCTAACAACTTTACCGCTGACCAATGTTTTACGAATACAATAACAGTTCACTTTTATTTATGCGTTATTGACAATTAGATTTAAAATTATTGCAAAATGTTACACACAAGAGGGTCTAACCTAACAATAAGACAGATACGTTTGTATTGTATTTTCTTAAGTTATTAAACGTGTTATTATTTATTATTCGCTATAAGAATTAATATTGTTCGCTCGGCGTTTTACTCTTATTTACCTCATGTTTCAAAAAGATTGTACATCTGAACAGCGTTATTCATGACTTAGGATAAATCATTTTCTCATAAAAGAAGAAATGTTTTTTTATTTTTTAATATTTTTAATGTATTTTCTTTAAGTACGAGATTATTTAAACATCTAATTATTACAGTAAGTTCCTCCCAAAAAATTTATTACTTCTGAGTAACTGGACTAAACTCGTAGAAAGATTTAATAAGTGCTTTGTCTTATAATTTAAGTTAACGATAAGATATCTAACGAAACGGATTGTTTAGAAAATAATTTTTGTATTGTAAAATTTTGTATTGTAAAATTTTGTATTGTAATTATACACAGTATAATTTTTTGTATTTGTTTTAATTTTCATATGTTAATAATAGTTATGTCTTGGCGAAAGTTTTATCCGTTATCAAAATTTTCTGCAAGGGGATACTTCTGACAAAGAGTAAAAAGTGATTTTTAGTGCAAGAAAAATTTATTTCTATTATTGCAATGCGTAAGAATATTGCATGCGACGCGCGCGAAGGCATAGCGCGGCCGTGCCGCCGTGCCGCCGCGCGATGCGCGGCGGACCGCTCACGCACACTATCAGGCGCGCGGCTCACCGACGTTCGCCCGGCTAAAGAACGACGCTGGTTGGACTAACTTTACTCAATGATTACGGCTTTGTTAAGCATTATAGAAAAAGGTGGTTCAGGACTTTTCGACTCAGTTTTTGACAAGGAATACCGCTATGTAGTTAGTGTCCGCTCTTTTAGTAACACCCTGTATATGTAGGTATCTCAATTTAAAAAAACTTAACCTGTATAATAGTTACATAAATATAATAAAATGCTATTGATTTTGATTTTTTTTATATGTTATGATTTTTGGTCAAAGCCAGAAACGCGGGCATTCCTAGGATGGACTGGTCAATTCTGCGGAACGACTAAAAGCGTACGTCTTGGTCAAAGCCCGATATAAGTTTTGCGTTTCGGCTTTTGACTGATGTGTTTGTAGTCAATCCCAGAAATAATTACTAACATAACTGGTTAAAGTTATAGAAATTAAGAAAACTGAAAAATCACTTCGAACTTTGAGTTGTGTGTGCTTTTAAAGGGAGTACCTTTTACCTAGTGAGAAATGATACAACGAAAACACGTCGATTGGATATCGATTCATCGAAATCTCATCGAAGCGGTTCTGTCAAGTTGTTGAACGTCGATAATTTAAAAATTTCGAGATTATTTTGATGTTATAATAACTTTGCAAAAAATATCTGTTGGTAGCAGTAGCAATATAATATAATACTTCCTTTCAAGATTTTCAATGTTTCCACGTTTGTCCATCATCAACGATTTCGATATCGGTTTGATAACGATTCGACTTATGAGATAAAAAGAACTAAATTGTTTCCTAAATCGAAGAAAACTGAAAATTATTGTGTTTTAAATTACATTAACTAACAAAATACCAGGGTTGGGAAAGTTACTTTGTAGAAGTATCTAGTTACAGTTACAGTTTTTTTCACTAAAAAAGTAACTATATATAGTTACAGTTACAAGTTACCGACTTTGAAAAGTAACATATGTTACAGTTACAATAACTCAAAAAGTAACGAGACGTTACTTTTCAGTTACTTTTTTGCAATTAAATGTGTACCATCATTTTAAATATAAGAATCTTATATTTCAAACTTTACTTAATTAATAATTTATTATGTACTACATACTTAATTATGTCACCTTATACAGGATGTTCCCGGGTTAAACGGCCAAACTTGACATATGAGTTCAGGATCTCAAAACAAGAAAAGCTTTCTTCTGGAGGTATGCTCGCAAACACTTCGTTCAAGAGATATTTATTACTTTTGAAGTTGCAGGACTATTATAAATAAATAATTTCAAAATAATGTAGGTTTATCCTCAACAGTAATCAAAATTATAATTATTATCTTCGAATCTTCTTTATTGTTAAGCATTAATCAAAATTATAATAATTATTCTTTTTACTGCTTAACAGTAATCAAAATTAAAATAATTATCCTCTTTACTGCTTTATAGTAATCAAAACTTAAGTAATAAATATCTTGTTCAAAATGATTTAACACCAATAGATTTTTTGAATGAAATGTTCTCAAGCAAAAAGTATATATAAAATGCCTGTATGAAAAATGTATGAAATGACCTTTAACCACAACAAAAACGGAAGATAGTGCAAGCGTGCGAAGGAATAACAAACGCACAATGTCAATTAGCCACTTGTTCTTTTCCTGATAGGTACAACGCTTGTCTCTGGGCTAGAAGCTATCATTCTGAAAAAAATATTTAATACTTAAATTTTGGTTACTGTATAACAGTAAAGAGGATAATTATTTTAATTTTATTTACTGTAAGCATAGTAAAGAGAATAATTTTTTAAATTTTGATTACTGTTTAGCAGTAAAGAGGATAAACCTATATTATTTTGAAATTATTTATTCCTAATTTTGTAACGTTAGAAGTTAATATCTCTTGAACGAAGCGTTTGCGAGCATACCTGCAGAGGAAAAATTTTCTTGTTTTAAGATCCTATATACTGCATATTTTAAGTTTGTTCCTTTAACCCGGAAACACCCTGTATAATATAAAAAATAGTAGATATAATTAAATTTTTTAAAAATTAATAAAACTTTTAATAAAAAGTTTACGTGGCAATTATTCGATTTTAAGAATTCATACAATTTTTTTGTGCGGACTTGAGACTTCTCTTATTTGTTGATTAAAAGCAGAAAAATATAAAGTATAAAATAAAAATATAAAGTAACTATTAGAGTAACTATTAAATTAGTTACTAATTATCAAAAAAATGTTACTAAGTTAAGTTAAAGTAGATGGAGAAAAAGGAACGAAGTTAAGTTATAGTTACCAAAAAAAAGTAACTATAACTGTAACTTCGTTACAAGTAACGAGTTACTTCCCAACCCTGCCTAATACATATTACAAAAGTTTATCTATACATGGAATAGTGCTGTCTGATGTTTATAAATTTTGAATTAATCAGTGCAACGAGTTAACCTTTTGCAATCCCCTAATTCTTTTCTTCTACTTAATAAGCTTATGAGTGTTGTCCAATTATGCGATGATATAAAAAAGTAAAGCCAATTTCGTGTTTTTTTTTTTTTTAAATAAGTTCATTTGAATTGCCCGTCAATAATCATTCCTCACTTGCGTGTCCGGGCAACGCCTTTAGTTATCATTATTAACATTATTATATTAATATTATATTATTTTGTATTTAATATACGAATTTTATATTAATATTAATATTAATTAATTAATATTATCAATATTTATTTTACTCGTACATTAAAATTGTTTTTAATATTTTCCATTTATATATATTATTAAAAAGTTGTGGAACACTATAAAGATGTGTAATATACATATAAGTATAAGCAAGAAGGAAGTATCAGAGTCAGAGGATCACCACTAGTCTATTCATCCAAAAGGTTAAGCGACGTTGGCATGGTACCACACTTGGATGGGTGGTGACCGCATGAGAGAGCGGGTTTCTTCAGGCAGACACGCGGCTGTGCACACACAGTGTCATAGTATATTTGATATTATAATATAATTCCTATAGAGACAATAAAAATCAAAATAAAATTTTTTTTAACTTTTTTCGACATCGAATAATATCGTTTCGATGTCGATCGATATCGATCGATATCGATCGATATCGATGAATCTCCAAACCGCGGACACCTGAATATCGAAATTGATTTGAGGATCGATTTTATATTGATTTCGACATTTCGATATCCAATCGACGTGTTTTCGATTTATCATTTCTCACTAGGTATGTTCTAAAAGACCAAATTCTTATCAAAGGTATGTCTATTTTATATTATTAATTATTGTATTTTTTATATTAAATTATGTCTTTTGTTAAAGCAAACAATATAGTTGGTATATTGAAAAGTATATTAAAAAAGTTTTTTTTTCAATATCCCAAGTATTGTCTGCTTTAAAAAAAATGCGTAACGAAAGAAATAATAAACTTAAAGAGAAAACAAATTAATAAAATTAATGATCTATGTAATTTAAAACCGTACAAAATTACCTTTTACATAAAATTGAAAAAAGCTCTCTTGAGTAAATCAATGAATAAAACAGGCAGTTACAGCCGGGCGCTGTAAATAGTGCGCAATATATTAATTAAAATTACAATACAAAAGAAACGAACGTTTCAGCCCTTTCTTTAGGGCCATCCTTAGAGTAGTCATATTCAAATCACCGCGAAATACATAAAATCGAAAAACAACGCGAGTTACATTAATTCATATCGTCAATATTCAAATTCGCAGTTCCTATATTATTGTCACGAAAGATACGGTCGTTATCTATTGCTCATGGTCTCCCATAGAGAAATGAAGTCAATAGAACCTTTTTACAATTTTTATAAAAAGGTAAAAAAAAGGAGGCAAATACACGCGTGGTGTATGTATCTTAAAAAAGCTATATCTGTACCTCGAAAAAATTCAAGTAATAGTATATTTATCACAAAAAATTGCGTTACCTTATTTAATTTAAGTAATTATCTATTACAAAAAAAAGAAATGATATCTTTAAATTGCACCAATTAAATATAAATTATCTCGAAAAATAACTATTGTATTGGAAATTTTGCAGTTTACAGAGATCCCTGGTAGAAATAATTTTAGAACAATTTACGTATTTCTACAAAAAATTGAAATCTTAAACAACAAATCATAAATTTCTACAAATTCGTGAAAATTGTAGAAATTCATGGTAAATTGTAGTGAGTTGTAAAAAGTATTATAAATTTTTACAAATTTCAACAACTTTTTACGAACATTTTTATGAGAACGTAGTAAATTGTAGAAGTTGTAAATTATTGTGTAAATCACAACTATTTACAACTGTCTACAACATTCTACGAATATTTTTTATGAGAATGTAGTAAATGGTAGAAGTTGTAGATTATTGTAAAAATCACAACTACGATATTCACAACTTTGTACAACATTCTCAATTCATCGTCGATTCACCGGAAACTTATTAACATCGAAATTGATACAGAAAATCAGCCGATTTCGATAAAATTGTTTTGGCATCAAGAGTTGCTTCTTCCTAAGTTACCTGTGTTGAAAACTAAAAATTTTGTCTAAAATTAAGAGACTATCACCATATGAGAGCATGCAGCAGTCATCGATTCGATATCGATCGACATCGATTCGATGACTATCTGCATATTTTTATATGGTGAAAATTTTTAGTTTTGAACACAGGTGATAAAGAAGCAACTTTTGATGCCAAAACGATTTGATCGAAATCGGCTAATTTTCGATGTTAATTTCGACGTCGATAAGTCATCGATTCGATATCGAATCGATGACCGACATCAATTTTGTAAGAAATATATACAGGGTGTACCAGACCTAACGTACCACCCGTTAATGGTAGATTGCTGAGATCATTTGGAGACAAAAATCTTAATGCCAAAATGTCGAGGCTGCTACAGTGTTTAAACGGGAAAGGTTCAAAGTTTACTAGTGTGCTTGTCAAAATTTTACGCATTCAGGGACGTTGCATGTCAAAACAACTCTTCCACACTTTACTCAACTTGATAGAAATATTTGAAACTATTATTCAGTTTATTTCTTTGTACACTGTTCGCAAGACCGACGAATATCGGGATGACAATTTGGCAGCTTCGACATTTTGGCATTAAGATTTTTGTCTCCAAATGATCTCAGGAATCTGCCATTAACGGGTGGTACGTTAGGTCTGGTGCACCCTGTATATATACATGTATATTAAGCCGACCCTATTAAATAATAATATAGCTGACACCTTCCGTACGTCTGCTAACAATAAGTGTAACATATGTAGACAATACGAAACGTCTTCATCAATCAATGTTGTAGCACAGTGCGGAAGGTGACTGACTCAAAATGCAGGGGTTCCAGGTTCAAATCCAGCGGTGGACGTAAGCAAATTTTCTAAGTACAATATAAATTTATTTAGTTAAGCTTGGACACGTAATCAAGATTTTCAGCAATAAAATAATGGTTTACGAGAAGTAAATTTTATATTTTATTTTGCAGTATAGATTAAAAAAATTTCTACGTAAATTTATGAGAAACTACAAACATGGCCCAAATTTCGTACTTTTGACGTAAAAATTACGTAAAAATAGTGTAAAAAGTTGTAATTACATTATAAGAAATTGTGATTTTTACGTAATTTTCCCGTAAAAAATTGTAAAATTATTTCCACCAGGGATGTAATCCCACTTACTCGCGATACTATCAAGGACCAGTTCAGCAGGTACATTCGTAAACAGAGAAATGACATCTAATGAGATTAGTTTAAAGTCATTGTTTATATGTTTGTTCCAAAGTTTATTAACAAATTCGAAGCTGTTGGCAACGTGACTGTGAGCCTTCGGAAAACTCTTCAGCATTACTTTATGGAGATAGGAGGCTAGATGGTATAACGGACTGTCTGAAGAGACTATCAGTCTAAATGGACAATTCGGCTTATGAATTTTTGGAAGGCCATAAGCTCTCGGTAACACACCATCGCTACAGTATAAAGATCTGTATGTTGAAAGTGAGATAAATTCAGATTTTTTCCATTTCTGTTGGGCTCTAGAAAGTCTGTTTCTCGCACGCGATACAGCAATTGCAAAACTACATTATAATTTATTTGTCTACATTCTGGAAAACGTACTTCTTCAAAAAAATTAATAAAACAATTTTTTAAATTATTTCCAAACATGTTAGTATTTCTTTTCTCATTAATATCTTTTTTCCTAATCGACATTTTATGCAGCACATCATACTTTGTACCGATTATAAGAATTAAATGTCATTTGTCCGCGGCACGCTTTACATGAATACTTTGCAATTCGACATGTATCCTGTTTTCGTACGACAATTTAGGAAGTCAGTCTTGAGAATAATGTACAAAAAAATAAAGTAAATAATAATTTCAAATATTTCTATCGAGTTGAGTAAAGTGTGGAAGACCCGTTTTGATATGCAACATCCCTGGGCGCGCGAAATTTAGACAAGCTGATTGGTTAACTATAAACCTTTCCCGTTCAAATACTGTAGCAGCCTCGACATTTTGGCATTAGGATTTTTACCTCCAAATAATCTCAGAAATCTGCCATTAACAGGTTATACGTGAGATCTGGTACACCCTGTATAATATAATTACAGAAATATTATTACAAATATTCTTACGAAAAAGTAGTACTGGCTTTAATACTGAAAGAAGTATTGGTAAAAGTACTGGAGACATAAATACTCTAAGTGCTACTAAATTCGACTGATCTCAAAAGTACTGTGTAGTCAGTGCTTCGTCAGTACTCTTCTCAGTATACTTATCCAATACTCGTCTAGTATTCATTCACCCGACATAAAAAAAATTATATCTATATATCCATTTCGAAATTTTATTACTATTTTTTAACTGTTTCTTAAGATGCAGCCTATTATAATTCCACCTGAAAATCAGCTTCTTGTAATTTATTGAATGTTTTCTCGTATTTAAAAAACACTTACCTTTGGCGACTCGAACTCAGGACCTCTGGATCGTGAGCAGACTGCCTTACGTGATAGACTAGTTCTTAATTTGATGAACGTGTTATATATTGTCTACATATGCAGAATGGTCAGTACTGTGTCTATCAATGCTTACAGTACTAGCAGTACTACAGCAATTAATAATACTCATTAGTACTTCAAAGTATTGAAGTGGTATCAGTACTTTATCAGATTAATATTCGGAGTACTATCATGATAGTACTGCCAGTACTATAACAACTAATAGGCACAGTTCTGACCATTCTGCAATATTCATGAGTATTAACATACTAAACTATTAACACCGCAGCGCGAGAAACGATAACACTCGTCAGTACTCTAAAATTTTTATTTTTTTTAAACATATATTTTGTAAACTTAAGGCAATTATATCTATATTTATATAATATTACTTAATTATGTCATATAATTCTTTTCAAATATTTGTTTTTATATATGTTACTCTATACAATTAAAAAGTAATACCAAAATTTTAATAAACTAATAACTTTTTAAGATCTATTAGTATACATATATAATATAACAAATTCAAACATTTGTGAAGTCTAAATATTAAAAAAATTGAACACGTTTTACAACACTGTATAAAAATTTATAAGCAAAATTATGATGCAAATATAAAATAGTACAAGTTCGGATCTGACTGCACATAGTAATGTTGAAGAGAAAAAAGTAGGTTTTTTTCAGTATTGTAGTAGATATACACTATACTGCATGAAAGTATTTCTATCGTACATTCACATTGTAATTATTAATTTAGTATTTTAAATTAGTTATTTATTGCTTTCAAATATTTTAAAATTTAGCAGCGCTGTTTCTTTAACAAAAACTTTTCAGATTTTATATTAATTTTTTCACTTCAATAGGAATACATATAGATACAAGATACATACTTGGATTTTATTTCTTCTTTTTTTTATTAAGATACTACCCGTTGGGTTTAATTATTTAAAAGTACAATAGTTATTTTTCGAAATAATTTATATTTAATTGGCGCAATTTAAAGATATCATTTTGTTTTTTTGTAATAGATAATTACTTAAATTAAATAAGGTAACGCAACTTTTTGTGATAAATATACTACTACTTGGATTTTTTCGAGGTACAAAGATATAGCTTTTTCAAGATACATACACCACGCGTGTACTTGGCGCCTTTTTCTTACATTTTGTAAAAGGTGATTTTGTACGGATAAAGATCCTACTTGAGTTTTTTCGAGGTACAAAGATACAGGTTTTTTCAAGATACATACACCACGCGTGTACTTGGCGCATTTTTCGGATAAAGTTCCGAAAAGCCCATACCTCCGATTGTTCTGAAATTTTGTATACTATTATATTTTGATATGCTAATTATGAATATGTCAATGAAAATTGGCGCAAAGGTCATTTTCTAGGTAAAAATAAAAAAAAAATTTTTGCATATGTTTTAATTATCTAAATAAATATACCTTTTAATACAAAAAGTTTCAAATACAAATTGTACGTCTCTTAAAAACGTAACTTTTATATTCTATACGCTATTACTGTAAAAGCAGTACTTAACAAGAAAAATACAAATAAACATTCAATTCCATTCACCTGACATGTAAAATTTGTATATCTATTAAATCTTCGCCTTACTAAAGTGATGAGTCTACCATATACTAAAAATATTGATACTGAAAAGATTAGCTAGATCCCGTACGCAAGGTAGGACGTTTCATTTACCTGACATATAAAATCTGTATATCTATTAAATCTTCGCCTTACTAAAGTGATGAGTCTACCATATACTAAAAATAGATACAGAAAAGATTAGCAAGACCCCTACGCAAGGTAGGGCGTTGCCCCTCTCCTCACAACCACCCTGTCTGCCAACGCCTGTTTCACGACAGTTTTTTCTACCAAATTAAGTCTTGTTTTCGTAATGAATGTTGCTTTTGCAATAGAAAAGTGTTATATCAAAGTCGGAGGGCTCCGCCCCCCCCAAACCCCCCTGGCCGGGGGCTTCGCGCCCTGGACCCCCCATTGGGAGCTTCACTTACAAATACTACATGCTAAGTTGTAAAGCGAGGTCCATCCCGTATGTGGAGGCACCTCTACAAAGCACATACTTGTAAAGCGCGTCACTAACCTATAGGTTAGTGGCGCGCTTTACAAGTGTGTGCTTTGTATGTGCTTTGTATTCATTTGTATTTTTCTTCTTAAGTACTGCTTTTACAGTAATAGCGTATAAAATATAAAAGTTGCGTTTTTAAGAGACGTACAATTTTTATTTGAAACTTTTTGTACTAAAATGTATATTTATTTAGATAATTAAAATATATGCAAAATTTTTTTTTAATTTTTACCTAGAAAATGACCTTTGCGCCAATTTTCATTGACATATTCATAATTAGCATATCAAAATATAATAGTATACAAAATTTCAGAACAATCGGAGGTATGGGCTTTTCGGAACTTTATCCCATTTTTCTTACCTTTTCGTAAAAGGTAATTTTGTACGGATTGAAATTACACAGATCATTAATTTTATTAATTTGTTTTCTCTTTAAGTTTATTATTTCTTTCGTTACGCTTTTTTTTTAAAGTAGACAATACTTGGGATATTGAAAAGAAAAACATTTTTAATATACTTTTCAATATACTAACTATATTGTTTGCTTTAATAAAAGACATAATTTAATATAAAAAATACAATAATTAATAATATAAAATAGACATACCTTTGATAAGAATTTGCTTTTTTAGAACATAAAAGGTACTCCCTTTAAAAGCACAACTCAAAGTCCGAAGTGATTTTCCAGTTTTCTTAGTTTCTAACTTTGACCAGTTATGTTAGTTATTTCTGGGATTGACTACAAACACATCAGTCAAAAGCCGAAACGCAAAACTTATTTCGGACTTTGACCAAAACGTACGCTTAGTCGTTCTGCAGAATTGACCAGTCCATCCTAGGAATGCCCGCGTTTCGGGCTTTGACCATGACATATATAAAAATCATAACATATATAAAAAATCAAAATCAATAGCATTTTATTATATTTATGTAACTATTATACAGGTTGTTTTTTAAATTGAGATACCTACATATCTAAAAAACTTCCCCTTTTTGGAAAAAACAACAGTTTAGTTTTGGGGGAAAAACATAATTAACTTATATAATTTATTTTTTTATTTGAGACGTTTTTAGGGTTATTTTAAGGTTAACGTTATATTTGTGTTAAGAGCATCTTATTTTATGTAAAAAACCAAATTTTTGTCCGAAACATTTTTTTATTTGCCTAATACTTTTCGAGATATTCAAAGAAAACTTGGTAACTTTTTCAATATTTAGCTTGTATGATATTTCGATAATTGTTTGTCAGAAAGAAAAGTGGTACAGGACTTTTTAACTTGATTTGATCTCACGAATATGCTGTTGCAATAGAACCCCAGCTTTTTTAAATATACGGAGTTTTCATGGATAAAAATAAAGATAAGGGGAGCCACCTCCAATGATCTTGACCTTGACATATGTTGTCAAGGTCACCCTCCTGAGTGACCTTCAGAAGGTTCTAGTCGGCGGTTATTGTTTATTAAAAAGTTATAAACAAAAAAATTAGAAAAATATAGCAGTTATTTTGAGTATTGAATTGAAAGGCATAAACGACTAATATGTATGTGGAAATAGTACATGTATGAACGAAGGAAAGTCATTTAAAGCAGTAAATTGTTGATATATTGAACAGTCTTTTTGTTAAAGTAGAGAATAGTTGGTATAGAAAGGTATATATACAATTTTATGTGTTAGAAAGCAAAAATATAAAGCATTCTCTGCTTTAATTAAAATCATAAACCATTACCTGCTTTAGTTAAAGTAGTGAATCGCTGATATATTGAGCAGTCTTTTTGTTAAAACAGAGAATAGTTAGTATAGAAAAGTATATATATACAATTTTATATGTTAGAAAGCATAAATATAATGTACATTCTCTGCTTTAATTTAATCAAAAGCATAAACTGTTATTTGCTTTATTTATAAAGCAGTGAATCGCTGACATATTGAACAGTCTTTTTGTTAAAACAGAGAATATAGTTGGTATAGAAATTAAGATAGGGGAGACCAGGGCAAAATCGTCCAGAGGGTGAAATCGTCAAATCAAATATCTCGGAACCTGTATATTGTGCGAACTCGCTATTAAATTGTAAACGCGTCTTATGGTACCCATGTGACCAACGGAGTTTCGGCAGGTTACCTGCCGTGTTATGATTTTTACGAGGGCAAACGTGTTTTCGGAAGGTGAAAGTGAAATTTTCTGCGCGTGGAAATTTTGTAATATCTGCAATAATATTTGCTCTCCAAATCTCCAGGTACGTGATTATAAAGAGTAATGCATGCTGAACACGAATCCAGTGTAGTTTTTTCATTATCGTTCATGTCTAATATTTCGTGGGCGATCAAACCTGAAACTTGTGTTTAGGGCTAATTCGTCAGTAAGCACCCGGGGTGGACTTTTATAATATTGGCAAATTTTATAATTTTATTATATTTTTCAGTCTTTTCTACCCCTATTTCATATATTTTTCTTTAATATTTGGTTGATTAGTTCTTGAGTTATAGAATCCGTACACACACACAAAAACACAAAATAATGAAATTTTTTAACACTAATTAATAAATGTTTACATTTTTCTATTACCAAATAATTAATAAAATGTATCCTATCAGTTTTCATAATCGGAATTATGTATTTGTGGAGTGACGATTCCACCCTGCCATTTTTGAGATCTCAATTTTTCCACCGTTGTCATTTTTGCTCTATACCGGTTAAACAAAGCGACGTAGACAAAAATTTTCTATATAAATTTTGTAGCTAAAGGTTCACTCTTTACAATCGTATACCACATTTAACTAAAATTATTTATTTTGTTGTTAAAAATCGGCACCAAAAAAAAACTGACGGTTTCGCCCGGGTCTCCCCTATATATACAATTTTATGTCTTAAGAAAGCATAAATATGAAGTATTCTCTGCTTTAACCATAATTGTATGATTATAATTGTAAACTATCTTTAATTGTACAGTTTTATACCAACTATTTTCTGCCTTAACAAAAAGACTGTACAATTTATATCAGCGATTCACTGCTTTAAATGACTTTCCTTTGTTCATACATGTATACCACTTCCACGTATGTATGTAGGGGAGACCGGGGCAAATCGGTCAGGTTTTTTTCAGGGCCGATTTTTAACAACAAAATAAATAATTTTAGTTAAATGTGGTATACCATTTTTAAGAGTGAACCTTTAGCTACAAAATTTATGTAGGAAATTTTTGTCTGCGTCGCTTTGTTTAACCGGTATAGAGCAACAACGACAACGGTGGAAAAAATGAAATCTCAAAAATGCCGGGGTAAAAGTGTCACCCCCCCGGGGCAAATCAGTCACACTGCATTTTCAATACATACACGTCCATCTAATCCTGAAAAATGATAGGATACATTTTAATAATTGTTAATAATAAATAATAATAATAATTGTTAATAAATAATAATAATAATTGTTAATAATAAATAATAATAATAATTGTTAATAATTGTTAATAATTAACAATTGTTAATAATTGTTAATAATTAATAATTGTTAATAATTGTTAATAATTTTTAATCGTTGTTCTTCTTTAACCAGTTGATCAACGTGGTTCTCCGGACATCGAATTGTTTTGCGGCTGCGTCGCTCATTTTATCTTTTTTCACCGCAAGAACTGCCTTCTTGAGTTTCTCCTTGTCGACGGGAGTCGTTTTGCGACGATACGTGCGTACCATTTCCCTATGTATACAAACTAACGCACGTGCAAGGGAAGACAGAATCACGCTCGAGGGAAACCTAACCTGAAATTGCCGTGAGCTGAAGTCGTGCGCCCGGCGCGCCACAGTGACGAGACTGACGCATTTTCCCCGGGTGCTTACTGACCGATTTGCCCCAAACACAAGTTTCAGGTTTGATCGCCCACGAAATATTAGACATGAACGATAATGAAAAAACTACACTGGATTCGTGTTCAGCATGCATTACTCTTTATAATCACGTACCTGGAGATTTGGAGAGCAAATATTATTGCAGATATTACACAATTTCCACGCGCAGAAAATTTCACTTTCACCTTCCGAAAACACGTTTGCCCTCGTAAAAATCATAACACGGCAGGTAACCTGCCGAAACTCCGTTGGTCACATGGGTACCATAAGACGCGTTTACAATATTAATAGCGAGTTTGCACAATATACAGGTTCCGAGATATTTGATTTGACACTTTTACCCCGTTGACCGATTTGCCCCGGTCTCCCCTACATATTAGTCGTTTATGCCTTTCAATACTCAAAATAACTGCTATATTCTTTAAACATTTTTTGTTTATAACTTTTTAATAAACAATAATCGCCCACTAAAAAATAAATAATACTGTTATGTCCCCCCCCCCCCCAAAAAAACCAAACAACTTTTGTTTTAAACCATTTTTTTCAAAAATGCGTTTTTGACATATGTAGATGTCTCAATTTAAAAAACTCACCCTGTATAAATATTATAGCAAATAACATTTTTATTTTTATTTTTTTTCCACGATTTTATGTGATATAATATATCCAAGAGAATATTATAAAAAATTTGTGTTTTTTTAAAAAAATTAGAATGCCTTAGTGTAATCAATGGTAAATGTTTACAATTAGGGCCCCAACGAGAAATCAATCGCCACTTAAATATGTTGTAGGGGAGGTCTTTCTGAGTAATTCTACGTAAGAAAAAAGTGGGAGACGGCATTGGTTTAGAAAATATAGCAAATTGAAATTTCAGAATTTTAATGCTTTTTATTAGATATTATAAACCTATAGGTTAGTGACGTAGTTGAAGCGAGGTCCACCCTATACAGGGTTGGGAGGGAGGGTGCAGGTCCCCCCCCCCCGGCCACCCCCCCAGCAACCCCCGACTTGTGTGGAACGCGCTCCTCTGTCCACGCATGTACTTTGGTATATTGGTCTCTCATTGTATATATCTCAAATACTCAAAATAACTGTTGATTAAGCAAATTTCAATTTGCTATATCTTCTAAACCAATGCCGTCCCCCACTTTTTTCTTGCGTAGAATTACTCAGAAAGACCTCCCCTACAACATATTTAAGTGGCGATTGATTTCTCGTTGGGGCCCTAATTGTAAACATTTACCGTTATTCTACAATATGCGATTATTATATTATTAATAGTTATCAGTTATACTTTTACGAACATGATGACATGCGGCATAATTTCTTCTGTTGTAATAGCATGTCGCTTATCATACATATCATCATATGTATACCTATTAATGATATTATTAACGTAAGCAACATAGTGACCACTATATTGCCGCGCCCTCGATATGCTACAATTAATACCTGCAAGGAGTGCAAGGCGATAATCTTGACTTTCGATGTTGATAATGTTCTGTACATCGTCCAACTGAAATACCTGAGAAAGACGTTCAAATTATTGTTAGCCGGTTATTGCGATAAATATTACCACAGTCGAACTGGTACGACGCTCGAACGGAATGCGGGAGGTTCCAGGTTCAAACCCTGGCTGGGGTAAAATTTTTCGCAATAAGTTCTTTGGTGGGGAGGGGGGATTTCTAATGTTCCAATAATAACTGTGTTTTAAGTCCGACAAATAATCGGCGCGCAGTTTAATATGTTGGAAAAATACGCGTATAATATAGAAATATTATTAAGCTATCTAAGATCCAAGCTTGGACCGTAAATGGCTCTTTTCTTTGTCTATTGATTGTATATTTTAACGGTCTTAATATATATTAATTGTTTATTCACGTCGCCTGAGAAAGACGTTCAAATTATTGTTAGCCGGTTATTGCAATAAATATTACCACATGCCCCGGTAGTCGAATTGGTACGACCGCGACGCGACGCCCGAACGGAATACGGGAGGTTCCAGGTTCGAACCCTGGCTGGGGTAATATTTTTCGCAATATGTTCTTTACAGTAATTTTAATATTAAATCGAATTGGGTAATTATGCATTTTAGGGGAGGCACCTCCGATGACCTTGACCTTGACATATGTTGTCAAGGTCACCCTCCTGAGTGACCTTCAGAAAGTTTTAGCCGGCGCTTGTTTTTTATTAAAAAGTTATAAACAAAAAAATTTGAAAAATGTGGCAGTTATTTTGAGTACTAATAGACATAAATGACTGATATTTATGTGGAAATAGTACATGTATGAACGAAGGAAAATTATTTAAAGCAGTGAATTGTTGGTATATTGAAAGATAAGTTATTTAAAGCAGAGAATAGTTGGTATATTGAAAATTTTGTAGATCCTCATACAGGAGTTCACATACAAAATATAGAACGTTTATGGCGTGATATTCGAAGTGGAATACCGAAATATGGAACTCGCAATTATCATTACGTACATTATTTAGCTGAATTCTTATTTAAACGTAAATATGTGTACTGTGAACGTATATGTAAGTTTTTCGAAATAATGGCAACATTATATCCTCTCACTGAAAATAATACATCTGACTAGAAACTCTAAGAGTATATATGTTATTGTTTGTATTCTTTCGATCGAGCTTATAGAATGTGCCCACGCATTTAATAAATAATATTTACAATTATAATCACACAATTATGGTTAAAGCAGGGAATACTTTATATTTATGCTTTCTAACATATACAATTGTATATATACTTTTCAATATACCAACTATTCTCCGCTTTAAATAACTTTTCTTTCAGTATACCAACAATTCACTGCTTTAAATAATTTTCCTTCGTTCATACATGTACTATTTCCACATAAAAATCAGTCATTTATGTCTATTAGTACTCAAAATAACTACTACATTTTTCAAACTTTTTTTGTTTATAACTTTTTAATGAAAAACGAGCGCCGGCTAAAACTTTCTGAAGGTCACTCAGGAGGGTGACCTTGACAACATATGTCAAGGTCAAGGTCATTGGAGGTGCCTCCCCTAAAATGCATAATTACCTCGAATTGATTTAATTCGGGAGGGGAGGGGGGATTTTTAATGTTCCAATAATAACTGTGTTTTAAGTCCGACAAATAATCGGCGCGTTGTTTAATATGTTGAAAAAAACGCGTATAATATAGAAATATTATTAAGCTATCTAAGATCCAAGCTTGGACCGTAAATGACTCTTTCCTTTGTCTATTGATTGAAATACCTTTCTTTCAACGTTAATCTCGTGGAGATATTTGTCATCAGTGAGGATACTTGTATCAATTAAAATATGCGGCCCGTATTTAATGGTTTCAACGGTGTTAGCTTTACAAGTGTGGCATGTTCCATTCGTATAGGCTGCTTTCTGTATCGACTCTTGTATGCAATGTAGACCGTTCTGCAATATTACATTTACGGTCGATGCTTACTAATGGCAATTTGCGGATAATTGATTGATTGCAATTTTGCAGATCTTCGTTCTTGTGCAACTTGGAGTTGTTTGAAACAAATATTCTGCTAAATGCGCAGCATTACAATTTGCATTCAGTGTGGATATTTGCCGAGTGCACGTCGTTATTTTCAAAATTGGCGTAGCACGAAGTATTTGTGCTCGCAACCCTGGCGAAAAAATTTCTATGAATAACTACAAAATTTGACTAGAAATAGAAATTTATACATTTTTGTTGAAATATTTAATTTTTTGTAGAAATAGTTATTTTTTTGTAGAAATATCTACGAAATAGTACCAAAAATTACAATGTTCTCAAATCAAGAAATTATTGCAAGTAGTATTTTATAAAAAACTACAATTTTATAAAAAATAGTACAAAAATCTACAAATTTTAAAAATTTAAGAAGAAACAAAATCTTAAAACATTAAAACATCTGTTTTCTTGTAGAATACCACCAATTATTTATAAATGACTATAGAAATCTACCACAATTTACGTACAACTGTGCAACTTAAAATCCAATTCAGTTTTTAGTTTCTCATAAAATACTACAACTTCGTACAAATAGTAACAAATACCGATTTGTTTGTACAGCTCAAAAATTTTCTACAATTATGGCTAATTAAAATTTGTACTTTTTAGTTAAATGTTACAAGTTTTTACACAAATCTTCCAAATTCATCTATTATAATAATACTTCTTTATTCGCAGAAGTCAAAATACTTATGTTTTATTTTCGTATAGTTTGCTATAAGACCCAATAGAAAAATACACAAATGTACAATTTTTTACCTAATACATGGAATAGTGCTGTCTGATGTTTATAAATTTTGAATTAATCAGTGCAACGAGTTAACCTTTTGCAATCCCCTAATTCTTTTCTTCTACTTAATAAGCTTATGAGTGTTGTCCAATTATGCGATGATATAAAAAGTAAAGCCAATTTCGTGTCTTTTTTTTAAATAAGTGCATTCGAATTGCCCGTCAATAATCAATAGCCCTCACTTGCGTATCCCGGGCATCGCCTTTAGTTATCATTATTAAACATTATTATATTAATATTATATTATTTTGTATTTAATATACGAATCTTATATTAATATTAATATTGATTTAATTAATATTATTAATATTTATTTTACTCGTATATCAAAATTGTTTTTACATTGTTTTTAATATTTTTCCATTTATATATATTATTAAAAAGTTGTGAAACACTATAAAGATGTGTAATATATGAGTATAAGCAAGAAGGAAGCATCAGAGTCAGAGGATCACCACTAGTCCATTCATCAAAAAGATTAAGCGACGTTGTCGTGGCACCACACTCGGATGGATGACCGCCTGAGAGAGCGGGTTCTTTCAGGCAGACACGCGGCGCTGTACACTATACAGTGTCATAGTATATTATAATTAATATATTAAGTATATTATAGTATAATATAAGTATATTATAGTATTAAGTATATTATAATATATATATAATAATATTATAATATAATTCCTATAGAGACAAAACAAAAATCAAATTAAATTTTTTTTAATACTGTTTTCGACATTGAAAACAGAATATCGGTATTAGTTGTAGTTTGACGCAGTTTCACAAAAAAATTTATAGATCAAGATCCACTAAAAAAATACAAAAATTTACAAAAGTGTTCCAATTCTAGCATTTTCATGTAGGATTTTGTAGCACTTCTTAAATTCATGTAGACTTTAATAGATTCTGGCAATTATATTTTATAGTTTTTTGTAGTACATTTTTATTTTTTTTTAAATTTTGTAAAAATATTTCCGCCAGGGAAGATATAATGTTTTGCGCAAAGTTTGCCGTTTTGTATTATATCCTGTGCTAAAGTTAGTATGGGATTATCTATGGTCATCACTGCAGGTTTTATATGCACAGTACGAAGCAAATGCATACATGACAACTTGTAAAATGGAATCAAACGCGCATGTTTCTCGAATGACAAAATAAATTTTATCTATGCATACGGAGCTACAAATGCTACCATTTTTTAGTAACGGCAGACCAACCGCAACGTCTGATTTAAGGTGATCCCAATCTGGACAATTCGTCAAGATAAGTAGCTTTTTTTGGTTTCTCGAGATGATTACTAGAAGTATTCTTATTGTCCGTATTTTTAATATTATGAAGACCTCTCCAGTTTCAGTTTCATTCCAAGAATCACAATGTGAATTGGCTATAATTTTGTCATCTTTCTTTAAATCTTCCTGGTTTATTGGTAAAGAAACAGAATTGCTCGAAATATTTGTGATTTCATCATCTTGCGTGACGAAAGAATGATTATCTTCTTCGCAATGCATATATACGGGTTAATTTTTATCGGAAGCTAATATCAATTTACCGCGTAGATATTCCACATGTTGTAAATGAATTGTCAAACTCGCATAGGAAGTGACCATCGAATGCTCTACACTTGAGATTGGCAAATTCGGCTTCTACGGAGATGAAGTGGCAGTATTCTCGCCAGTTGCAAAATAGGTTCATTACGGCTGTCCATATAGGTATATGCTTCAAAGTTTTGAAGTGTTTTATAATCTGCGGCATAAAGAATGCATTTAACGCTTGTCTCCATCTTGTGATTTGGAAGCAATGGTCTTCGCATCTTCTATTATAGATTCAGTCCAATGTGTCCCAACTCGTGGTCGAATCTTCATCCTCCTCCATTTGAAATTTAGTCTCCTCGTCATTGGATGTTTCTTCTATCTCGGTTGCGCTTCCCTTTATGATTGTATTTACATATCTTAGATGATTTCAGAATCCAGCTATGTGTTATCTTTTGCGTCTTCCAATTTCTTGGACGTAATGCACAACTAATGTCGACTTCAAGTAGATTCTGCACTTCTTCAAATGACGTCATTCGGCAAGTCATGAGCCACGCTTCTTAAAAAAGTTGTCTTATTTTTGGAGGTTTTCCTTTAAGACAACTCCATCTAGCTACCATAGCTATTACTTACTAACGTCTAATCTTATATAGCAAACAATGGTTCCATTGCTGTAGTTTTTAAAATTAACATATTGGTAACATATGTGCAAGTAATCTGCGAGATCAGCAGATCTTGCAAAAGCGCGAGAAAGCGGCTATTAAAATGCTTTACTAAAGGTCGCAAACGGCTATTTCGTGGTATTGGCCGCCCACTGCGTAATATTTCTAAAAGAAATACGTAATCAATGCAGCATTATGCTTGGAACTTGTCATTTAAAGACCTGGTATGCTTTTCATTTCGCAAACGCATACGCATTGATAGAGAAATATATGCGAAGATTTTTGTCCTTCGGGAAGTTTTTATCCTCTTTGCGATACTGCCAGTTGCATCAATAGCCAAATAAGAATTAGCCTGTTTAGTATTTCAGTTGTACAGTATTTGTTGTTCTTCCATCCAATATAGGCAATAAAAAGGATCCAGTCCTAAAGAAAGAATAATACCTGAAAGTAATAATTAATATTAACAAGACCGTCATATACAATTAATTTAGACAAAACTGCCATTTGCGATCCGAGCTCGGATCTTGGTAGCCTAATACTATTTTCTGTGTATATTGTTATACCTGAAAGATTAGTGTACTTTGCGAGTCTCAAGTGTACCAATGGATTTGTTCTCACATTAGTCTTCTGTCTAATTCTTCTTGCTTTGCTTTACGTAATACAGTAGCATCGTAAAGCACTGGCGGAATTTCGCCGCCAAATGCATCAATCGCTTGGCCTCTTCTGTTCTCCATATGCTGGCGTGTTTTCTACCATCGATAGTTTTCCCGCGACTTTGATTCTACGATCGTTTTTAACTGTCGTTTCTTCAAATGTGTAATCGGCGACTGAAAGACTTGCAAATGGCATTCAAAAACCGCATGCATTTTTTTACGTGCTTTCTCATAGAGATAGCCTTTCAGTTTTGATTTACATTCTTTGCATTTAGCTACATTGTATGTGTAACATTTCGCATTCTGCTCAGTATAAACTTTCGCGTATTTAAATGAGAAAACACATGTAATATTTGTTTGTTTCCAAATTTCTCGGCAAAATATGAGTCCATTTGCCTGCTTTTAAGGTCAAATATTTTCGTTCACCATATAATTTTTTGGTAGGTTTTATTTCAGATCAAATTTTGTTCGAAATTGTCGAAGAAAATGTTTATGCACTTATAACTTTACATCCAGACGTTTCCAACGTTTTGACACTGTCTTTCGATATATTGGCTGCGTCACGATTTATGTCGAAAACATGCAATACATGATCATATAAACCATTGCGATTTTTCTTTAAAGTTGTATAAATATGTTTTGCATTCATTGGCGAACCGCCTTGTAGCCAGTGCTGCGATTTCGAGCCCGCGCACACTGGAGAATTTCCCCCTCCACTACGCATACAGAGTGACGCTCGGTCTATCGGTGTGTCGGCTTCGCTCGGCACGCCGAGCGAGAGGGAGAATATCACTCCCTCCTTGTCGCTCTCACTTAGCTCGCGCGATCGACGATGTTTTTACGCTGGAAATGCTTTCTCGGCATCTCGGCGTGAATCTGAGTTGCCGGTGCAGGTTAGGTCAAACATAAAAATACGTGTCTTCTCTAAAAGAGAAGACACGTATTTTTTTTTTTGGCCTACGATTAATATTTCCGAGTGTAATATTTGTAAGAAATAGAATTTGACACGGTAACTGTTACTTCTAAGTTAATTAATATCCTGGAAATATTTCAATTCTATCGAAAAATGACTGGGATGAAATTTGTTTAGTTTAAAATAAGTTACATGATGTATATAATCTTCTTAATTTGTGGACAGTCTAAAGTTATATTATACGATGGTGAAGAGACAAGAAATCTTTTTTTATAATGTTCGCAAATTCTTAAAAATAAAACAAAATTTATTGCAGTTATTTTTTAATACGATTCAATATTTCCCAGATATTAACGATTTAAAAAGTAGAGTTACTGAAAAATTCTTTTTCTTATAAAAATCACACTGTCGGCAATATGGATCGTAGACCCAAAACAGAAAAATACCGTCTTCTCTTTGTCCAGATACTATCGCTAAAAAATTGTCAAAATGTTTAGTTGGTCGTTAAAACATGAAAATTTCAACGAGAATACCCCAGATATACATGAGGTATTCTCGTTAACAAATTTTCATATATTTATATAAATACTATATTTTTTATATTATTTATTATGTCGAATAACCTAATATACAGGGTGAGTTTTTTAACTTGAGACTGCAAAATATCTGGAAAAATAAGCATTGTACGAAAAAAATGTTTCAGACAAAAGTCGTATGGTTTCAAGGGGGACATAAGATGGTGGGCAATGATTTGACCTTGGATGGTCGTTTGAAGCTCACGTGAACGTTACCTTCAATTTCTTAAATGGAACCCCTATATTGTAGTATATCGTTTGAAAAGGGCATAAAATAAGAAAATTTTTGGCGCTAACCAGAGGTCAATACGTTGACCCGTTCGGGAGTTATTTAAGGTCAAAAATTAACTTTTTCCAACTTTGACCTTAAATAACTCCCGAACGGATTAACGTATCGACCTCTGGTTTGCGCCAAAATTTTCTTATTTTATGCCCTTTCAAACGGTAAACTACAATATAGGGGGTTCCATTTCAAATTTTTAAGTTAGAGCCCCCTGGGACACTAAAACATTTTAAGTAAAACTCCCATATTGCAGTATAACCGTTTGAAAGGGCATAAAATAAGAAAAATTTTGGCGCAAACCAGAGGTCGATACGTTAATCTGTTCGGGAGTTATTTAAGGTCAAGTTGAAAAAAGTCAATTTTTTACCTTAAATAACTCCCGAACGGGTCAACGTATTGACCTCTGGTTAGCGCCAAATTTTTCTTATTTATGCCTTTTAAACGATATACTACAATATAGGGGGTTCCATTAAGAAATTGAAGGTAACGTTCACGTGAGCTTCAAACGACCATCCAAGGTCCAAATCATTGCTACCATCTTATGTCCCCCTTGAAACCATACGACTTTTGTCTGAAACATTTTTCGTACAATGCTTATTTTTCCAGATATTTTGCAGTCTCAAGTTAAAAAACTCACCCTGTATGTTATATATATACATTTACATGTTCCAGGATATTGAACTAAATAAGGAAGTTATATACATATGTATTGTATAATTTGTAACTTTTATATTTATTCAATATCTTCAATTGTATACCATTCAAATAAATTCTAGTAAGGAATAATTTCCTCATATGAAATTGTACTACAGTTAAACATATTGTAATGGAAGAACCCCACTATTAAGAATTTAAAAGAAGAATTTTTAAAGCTCACAGTTCAATAAATAGGATAGATAGTTTAACAAATGGGAAATCCACTCTTGCCAGAAACGTGGACAGAAATAAATCTGAAAATATGATTTTCTTACTCGTCAATGTCACTACATAAAAATTATTAAAACACTTGTTTTAATTAAGACATTATTGTACATGCATTAAGAGTAAATAACAAATGTCTAAAATATATACCACATCTGTTATTGACATATTTTCATAACAAAGTTATTCGGCCCTTATTACTGCTCGATGGAAACCGAGGGAAAGCTAGTGGTATATATATGTATACATATATACAATTACAATACAATATATTTATTTCTAATTAGATAAAATATCTTACAACTAGATATTTTATTTAATTGTAAATAAATATGTGTATTATATTGTAAATTAGTTGTTAGGAGCCACACGTAATGAATATTTTTTGGATCCAAAGATTTTTTGTCACTAGACGAAATAAGAGTTATCATTTTCCTAACAAAGAGCTTTTGTTGACTATCGCTTATTGCTCATTAGTCATTATACTCACAGTCTTCATTGAGCAACTACGGTCGTAAAATGTGTCAGAATTATTTATATTATTTACTTTCCATTGCTCTTGTATAAGGCAGTGTTAACGTGCAATATATATTAATCTAAAAATTAAATATTAATTAAAATTAATTTAATCTAAAAATAGTACCTACTAATAAACTTTGGAAGCAACCACATAAATTCAATATAATGTATACAGTTGTTATAGTGACAAGTTAAAAAGTTTCAGAGTCAACCTTTATGCATATCTATGTAATTAACAATATAAAATGTGAAATAGAGCTTTCGCCTCATACAAGAGCAATGGAAAGTAAATAATATAAAAAATTCTGACACATTTACGACCGTAGTTGCTCAATGAAGACTATGAGTAATGACTAATGAGCAATAAGCGATAGTCAACGAAAGCTCTTTTGTCAGGAAATTATAACTCTTATTTCGTATAGTGACAAAAAAATCTTTGGATCCAAAGAATATTCATTACGTGGCTCCTAACAAACTTATTTACTTAATATAATTACACATATTTATTTACAATTAAATAAAATATCTAATTGTAGATATTTTATCTAATTATAAATAAATATTGTATTGTGGTGGTATATATATACCACCACCTTCCCGCGGTTTCCATCGAGCAGTAATGTGGACTCGAATGACATTTGTTATGAAAATATGTCAATAACAGGTGTAGTATATATTTTAGACATTTGTTATTTACTTTTAATGCATGTATAATAATGTCTAATTAAAAACAAGTGTTTTAATAATTTTATGTAGTGACATTGGCGGATAAGAAAGTTTCATATTGTTAAGATTTTTTTCTTTCCACGTTTCTGGCAAAGAGTGGATTTCCCATTTGTTAAACTATCTATCCTATTTATTAAACTGTGAGCTTTCCCAGATAGCACAGCTGATCTTTATGAATTCATAAAGATCAGATTCAGATCTTTTTGAATTCATATAGATCAGCTGTGCTATCTGGGTTTAAAATCCTTCTTTTAAATTCTCAATAGTGGGGTTCTTCCATTACAATGCGTTTTAAATGTAGTACAATTTTCATATTAGAAAATTATTCCTTACTAGAATTTATTTGAATGGTATACAATTGAGGATATTGAAATAAATAAAAAAGTTATAAATTATAAAATATACATACGTATATAGTTTTTTATTAGTTCAATATCCTGGAACATGTAAATGTATATATAACATTATATAGGTTATTCGACATAAATAAATAATATAAAGAAATATAGTATTTATATAAATATATGAAAATTTGTAACGAGAATACCTCATGTATATCTGGGGTATTCTCGTTGAAATTTTCATGTTTTAACGACCAACTAAACATTTTGACAATTTTTTAGCGAATAGTATCTGGACAAAGAGAAGACGTATTTTTCTGTTGGGTCTACGATCCATATTGCCGACAGTGTGATTTTTAAATAAGAGAAAAGAATTTTCAGTAACTCTACTTTTTAAATCGTTAATATCTGGGAAATATTGAATCGTATAAAAAAATAACTGCAATAAATTTTGTTTTATTTTTAAGAATTTGCGAACATTATAAAAAAGATTTCTTGTCTCTTCACCATCGTATAATATAACTTTAGACTGTCCACAAATTAAGAAGATTATATACATCATGTAACTATTTTAAACTAAACAAATTTCATCCCAGTCCATTTTTCGATAGAATTGAATATTTCCAGGATATTAATTAACTTAGAAGTAACAGTTACCGTGTCAATTCTATTTCTTACAAATATTACACTCGGACATATTAATCGTAGGCCAAACAAAAAAATACGTGTCTTCTCTTTTAGAGAAGACACGTATTTTATGTTTGACCTAACCTGCACCGGCAACTCAGATTCCGCCGAGATGCCGAGAAAGCATATTCCAGCGTAAAAACATCGTCGATCGCGCGAGCTAGTGAGAGCGACAAGGAGGGAGTGATATTCTCCCCTCTCGC
This sequence comes from Leptothorax acervorum, assembly GCA_035220615.1. NCBI lineage: Eukaryota > Metazoa > Arthropoda > Insecta > Hymenoptera > Formicidae > Leptothorax > Leptothorax acervorum. The sequence continues at coordinate 31,522 of JASTWQ010000528.1, read as the reverse complement.
TCGGCGTGCCGAGCGAAGCCGACACACCGATATAGACCGAGCGTCACTCTGTATGCGTAGTGGAGGGGGAAATTCTCCAGTGTGCGCGGGCTCGAATCGCAGCACTTGCTTGTAGCATCGCAACCGAAATGTTACTATATACAGCGTTGGATGGGGGTAATATGTTTCCAACATCATCTACCGTTTTGTATTCGATGTGAGTCAATAGTTCAGCCAAAAGCTTCTTGTCGTACATTTTGCAGAATAACACAGAAAAACAATGCGCGGGATCAGCACAGCTAAAGACGCAAACGACTACTGAGCGCCGTCCACCCAGCATATACTAATGTGAAGAAAGACAATTGAGAAGCGATCGTAGAATCTGTTGTAATCCGAACTCGTGACGATTACCCACAGTATAATGAAAATAGGAAGTCAATTACCATAGTATTATAAAAATAGGAAGTCGCGAGTTAAACAGGAAACCGCGAGTCAGCATAACAGCTGACTGCGCGGCCAGACGCTCTACCGAGAACCGACGCGACCTAGAGAGGTTCGCGGAACGCTGACCGCGCAAGGACCCTGAACCGATCCCGCTTGACGACGATACGGGATAAATAGAGAGGAGGCCAGGGATCGGCAAGGGCAGTTCAGAGTCAGAATCCGAGTCAGTGACAAATGTAACGCGTAATAATAAGAAAGATCATTGTGTATTATAAGAGAACTTGAATTTATTAAAGTGTTCGAAAGTAAAAGTCATATCGAGTCTGTGATTTCTCCCAACGACTTCCCCGCGGACAGCAATCCCAATACTCGTGCACGGAGCGGCACAACAAATCGAAGTCGCGAAAAAAATTGAAAGACGAAGAACCGTTAGGGACATGTTATGTTCACAAGGGCATAACTGACTACCACTAAAAAGAATATAATAATTTTTATAGAATCACTTATACACATACTCGCATTTCGGTTGCAATACTATAAGACAATTCGTGTATGAGTGTAAGAATATTTATACAACTTTAAAAAAAATTGCAATGATTCATATGATTACGTATTGCGTGTTTTCGACATAAATTAATGACCACAATTATTATATCGAAAGACAGTATCAAAACGTTAGAAACGTTTAGATGTAAAATTGTAAGCGCACAAATATTTTCTTTGATAATCTCGAATAAAATTAGGTCTAATATAAAACCCGCCCAAAAATTTTTATAATAATAAAAAATATCTAACTTTAAAAGCAAACAAATGTGGAAACAGACAAATATTACATGTACTTTCTCATTAAAATGTACGCGAAAATGTAAGCAAAATGCGAAGTATTACACATATCGTAGCTACATGCAAGGAATGTATAAATTGAAATTAAAGATTACCTTTATGAGAAATCATCTAAGAAAATAGATTTTGATGCATTCGCCGATGCTTTACAACGCTACAGTATTACGTAAAGTAAAACAGGAACAATTAGACAAAAGATTAAACGTAAAAACAAACGATCTATTAATAAATTTGAGAATCGCAAAATATACTAATCTTTCAAGAATTATTTGCTCTTTAAGACCGGACACCTTCTAAATTGATTGTATATCATGACTTTCTTGTTAATATTAATTATTACCTACAGGAATTTGATTTTTAGAACTGGATCCTTTTTATTGCATGTATGGATGGAAGAACAACAAATACTTTACAAACTGGATAGGTACTAAACAGGCTAATTCTCATATGGCTATTGATGCAACTGGCAGTATCGCAAAGAAGATACAACTTCCTGAAGGACAAAAAAATCCTCGCATATATTACCACGAATGGCAGTTTGCAACTTTAGTAAAGTCATTTTAATACCGCCTATCTCGCAGATTACTTACAAACATGTTACATTTAATTTAAAAAATACAGCAATGTAAACCTTGTTGTTATATAAGATTAGACGTTAGTTATGTAATAGAGCAATGGTAGCAAGATGGAGTTGTTTTAATAAAAATCTCCAAAAATTAGAAATTTTTTAATAAAAAGCGTGGCTTTACTTGCTGAATAGCGTTATTTAATGAAGTGTAGCATTATTCTCTTAAAGTCGATATTGATTATGGTTCTAACATAAAAAATTGGAAGACGTGGAGGTAACAAATATCTAGAATCTGAGTCATCTAGAAATGTGTAAATACAGTCATAAAAGGAAGCACAATAGAAGACAACTAATGACGAGAAGACTGAATTCTAAATGAAGGGGGATAAAGATCACGAGTTGGACACATTAGACTTAATCTATAATAGAAGATACGAAGACCATTGCTTGTAAATCGTAAGATGGAGACAAAGTAAATGCATTATTATAAAATTACAAGATACGTATATTATAAAAAATACTTAGATACAAAAATACTTTTAAAACATATGGAAACTTTATGGACAAAGAGCTATAATAAAACTATTCTCGCAAGTGAAGAATACTGTCACTTTGTTTTCCATAGAAGCCGAATTTGCCAATCTCAAATAAAAAGCTTTCAATGGCCAACTTTCTATGCGAGACGACAGACAAATTCGTTTTACGATATGTGCAATATCTACACGGCAAATTGATAACTTTCCCGAAAATTAACCGTATGCATTGCGAAAAGGATACTCACTTATTCACGCAGTGTGTCGTTCTAAGATTAAAAATACGGACAATAAAAGTACTTCCAATAATCATCTTGAAAAACAAAAAAGCAATAACTTACCTTGCCGATTATCCTGATTGTGATCACTTAAAATCAAACACTGCAGAGTTGGTATACCATTTTTTAGAAACCATTACTTAGAAACGGTAGTGTGTGTACTTTCGTATACATATATAAAATCCATTTTATCATTCGAGAAACATGGGCGTTTGACTCTATTTTATAAGTTGTCATGTATGCATTTGCCTCGTGCTATGCATATAAAACTGCAGTGATAACTACAGATAATCTCATATTAACTTTAGAACAATTAGATATAATACAAAGCGGAAAACTTTGCGCAAAACATTATCTTGCAAGCAAAAATAATTATTCGTCAGTGATAAATTAATAAAATGTGAGTAGTCGGCCTGACTGGCAGTAATTTTACGACGTTTCGACCCGTACTTTGGGTCCTTAGCTGATGTTATATTAAAAATTTATATTGCGAAAAAATATTACCACAGCCAGGGTTTGAACCTGGAACCTCCCGTATACCGTGCGGGTGTCGTGCCAATTCGACCACTGAGGCTATGGTAATATTTCTTCGCAATAACACATATAAGATGGAGCACCGATTTCTTCGGTCGACGGTGTGTATAACGTCTTTTCGATATGAACATTGAAAAAACCGTGAGCCAATTTGATTTGTCGGATTCACACAGTACTTTTTTCGGATTCTCTACAACTTTCACGTCTTCACTTTTTCCCCTAATTGTGATACTTTTCGAGTTATTGGCAAAAAACCAATTTTTTTGACTCTTTTTGCACCCCCATTTTTGCTACGACAATGGTACGGGGGTGGGCTTTTAGTATCTTCATTACAATCCCAAAAGACACACTGCCACGCTAGTTACAGCGCTGGTAGTATTATTTCCTAACTTGGCCAAAATTTCAGCTTATTTGACTGGGCTACATTTATTTGACATTAATTTAATATTTATTTTACAATAATTATTTATTTACTATAATAATTTTAAAAAACATTTATTTAATATTAATATTTACTTAAAATATTATTTAACAATAACTATTTAATCATCATTTTTCTGATATCGTTTTGCTCTATAAATTATGTGGCGGTAGGGGCCTATTGCACAATGATTTACAAGTTAATAATATTAGCGAAAGAGCTTTGTTTTTCACTAATATTATTAATTGGAAATTATTGTGCAATAGGCCTTTGCTGTCCGCTATGAACATACGACGAAGCGCGCGCGTCGCGGCACGACAGCGCGGGCTTGCGCGCCGGGAATAGTACGGCTCTCGCTCAATATGCGGCGCATCGCCGAGCCCGTAACCCGTATTCAAGATTCAACATCGATCCCTATATAGAGAGACGTCTTTGCGAGGTTCTTCAGCGTTCGCAGGATTGCCAGTCAGAGCGTGCTCACTCTCCGGGCCTCTGATAAGTGATGTAACCTTTTGAGGAGTGTGCTTTCTTGCGGCCTCCGTTCATACCTGCATTAAAACCGATTTAAATGTTATCCGTAAAATATAATTTCGGATTGCAACCGATTACTTTTCTCATCGTCTGACAAATTCACATCGTATTAAAACCGATTTAATTATAACTTATAAAATCGTATAATTTCGGATTAAGGTGGATGTATATTACCCAACATTAATCCGCCTGAAGCGTACTAAATTCGATTTGACTATTTTCAATCGGTTTTAATACCGTATTTTCGGTGCAGAAATCCCGATCAATTCGGATTACTTTTTTTTAAATTGGTTTTAATCAAACATTTTCGGCAGGGCAACCACACCCGCTTGCTCCAATCTTAGAGGAGACACTTGAGCTTGCCCAAAGTCCGGTTCGGCCAGTACGTCTCAACTCTTTTCCACTAATTGAGTCTTTTGAGGAAGTTAACAGGATGTCACACTTTTTACCGACGAGCATTCCACCTATTTGCTTTTCCGAAGGCTATGACGTAATTACCTTCTGTCCTGAGGTTAACATTATAGACGGTTATCGTTTGCGTGAATGGAAAGATATCAATAAGGAGTTCCAGGCAATTTTTCGGGAAGAATTAGTCTTCGGTTTGCCTTTTCACTAATAGTTCTAAATTTACCGACGCTCTTTTTTCGGACTTCGCTATATACACTGGTACTTACGAATTCTCATACATGTTTCGTTCTGCTGGTTTTGTCTCATCGTTTTGTGTTGAATCCATGGCAATCCTAGCGGCATTAGAAAGGACGCTGAACTGTAATTGGCTGGTTACAACCATCTTTACCGACTCTAAGTCTGTACTTTTTGCGATAGCAGCACCCTTTAATCCAAGACATAGCTCCTTTTTAATCTTGAGAATTAAAGCCGTAATTAAGGAAATTGCGTCACAGGTCAACATGGTCAAACTAGTGTGGATTCCAAGCCACAAAAGAATCGAGGCTAATGAGAAGGCTGACCAATTGGCGAGGAAGGCAGTACGAAGGGGCATCGATACTCAGCTGGGAATCCCATTGGAGGAGGTTAAGAAGTTTTGGAAGAGGAAAACCCACGAATAATTTCTTGGGTGGTGTCGGCGCGAAGGGGAATTTAAGGGCTCCTTCTTCTGTCGTAATTTTCAGACGGACTCCAATTTTTCATGGTTTCGCCGCAAATTGAAACTTCGCTTTCTCGGTCACGGTTTTCCTCTTTTCGTCGCACGTCGACAGCGTCGCCAAATCCTATTGTTTACCTTGTGACGTGCACGCTGCTACGCTGCACACGCCGCACGCCGCTGGAAGTATATCGTTTATCGGACGTGCGTGATCGCACGATATCAATCGATATCTTTTTCTATATTTCTTTCAGAATTAATTTAATGCATAATTTTATATACGTTATTACTATGAGAATGTTTCCAGCTACCAAATAAGTTACATCGTACATCATAACACCGATGTATGTATTATATATTGTAAGGCGCTTGCGGTCAGCTACAGGTTAGACCCGCGGGCGATGACCAGGCCCCAGGGGTGTCCTAGTGAGAAATGATACAACGAAAACACGTCGATTGGATATCGATTCATCGAAATCTCATCGAAGCGGTTCTGTCAAGTTGTTGAACGTCGATAATTTCAAAATTTCGAGATTATTTCGATGTTATGATAACTTTGCAAAAAATATCTGTTGGTAGCAGTAGCAATATAATATAATACTTCCTTTCAAGATTTTCAATGTTTCCACGTTTGTCCATCATCAACGATTTCGATATCGGTTTGATAACGATTCGACTTATGAGATAAAAAGAACTAAATTGTTTCCTAAATCGAAGAAAACTGAAAATTATTGTGTTTTAAATTACATTAACTAACAAAATACCAGGGTTGGGAAAGTTACTTTGTAGAAGTATTTAGTTACAGTTACAGTTTTTTGAAGTGAAACTTCTTAGGGCACGGGGGGTGATTCGAACCGGAAGCGTCACAGAAGTGCGTCACGGAAGTCGCGTCACGAAAGTCGCGTCACGGAAGTCGCGTTACGGAAGTCGCGTTATGGAAGTCCGTCACGAAAAGTCGAACCTTCTACGGGAGTGATTCGGAGCGTCGCGTTACGCGTTCGCGTTATGGAAGTCCGTCACGAAAAGTCGAACTTTCTACGGGAGTGATTCGGAGCGTCGCGTTACGCGTTCGCGTTATGGAAGCCCGTCACGAAAAGTCGAACCTTATACGGGAGTGATTCGGAGCGTCGCGTTACGCGTTCGCGTTATGGAAGTCCGTCACGAAAAGTCGAACCTTCTACGGGAGTGATTCGGAGCGTCGCGTTACGCGTTCGCGTTATGGAAGTCCGTCACGAAAAGTCGAACCTTATACGGGAGTGATTCGAAGCGTCGCGTTATGGAAGTCCGTCACGAAAAGTCGAACCTTCTACGGGAGTGATTCGGAGCGTCACGTTACGCGTTCGCGTTATGGAAGTCCGTCACGAAAAGACGAACCTTTTTCGGGAGTGATTTGGAGCGTCGCGTTACGCGTTCGAGTTATGGAAGTCCGTCACGAAAAGTCGAAACTTATACGGGAGTGATTCGGAACGTCGCGTTACGCGTTCGCGTTACGCGTTTGCGTTACGCGTTCGCGTTATGGAAGTCCGTCACGAAAAGTCAAACCTTCTACGAGAGCGATTCGGTGCGTCGCGTTACGCGTTCGCGTTATGGAAGTCCGTCACGAAAAGTCAAAACTTATACAGGAGTGATCCGGAGCGTCGCGTTACGCGTTTGCGTTATGAAAGTCCGTCGCGAAATGTCAAAAACTTCCATGGGCGTGATTCGGCGCGGGAGCGTTACGTTAATTTACAAGTTAAATTTTAATTATAAATTACAGGCGATGCAATTCACAAATAAATAAAAATTGATTTGTAAATTACACAGGCTTTAATTCACAAATAAATTTTTATACAGTGAATATACACCGTTGACCAAAATATCGGTGTTCTATCTTATGATTGTTTATTTATACGTGTTATTGCAATAAATATTACCACATGCTTCAGTGGTCGAATTGGCACGACGCCTGCACAGAAAGCGGGAAGTTCCAGGTTCGAACCCTGGCTGGGGTAATATTTTTCACAATAAAAATTAAATTATTTAAAATTAAGATGCTTAAATTAAGCGTTGAGATAAAAGGACCAGAATCTTGGTTAAAATGTCCTGACGATTATGTCCGTCAGGAACGATTGCCAGTTACGTCGAAGAAATTTAATATGGTAAAAATAATAAAACGCTATTAACGATTCGGTAGGTTCTCTGGAGATTTCGCGGTCGCTCTCCTGGCTCGTCCGCGGGCGCGAACCCGCGCCTTGAGACGGTGGCGAGTATATATATACCTTGAAAAAATCGAAGTAATATATTTATTACAAAAAAAAGAAATGATATCTTTAAATTATGCGCCAATTAAATATATATTATATCGAAAAATAACTATGGTTCTTTTAAAAAATGTATTCCCATTAAAGTGAAAAAATTAATATAAAATGTGAAAAATTTTAGTGAAAAAAACTTGGCGCTGCTAAACATAATAATATACATATATTAATGAAACAATTTCTATAAATGGAAAAAGTACTTTAAATTAATGTGTGAAAGTCTCTACATTCACATTGTAATTATTAATTTAATATTTTAAATTAGTTATTTATTGCTTTCAAATATTTTAAAATTTGGCAGCGCCAAGTTTTTTTCACTAAAATTTTTACATTTTATATTAATTTTTTCACTTTAATGGGAATACATTTTTTAAAAGAACCATAGTTATTTTTCGATATAATATATATTTAATTGGCGCATAATTTAAAGATATCATTTCTTTTTTTTGTAATAAATATATTACTTCGATTTTTTCAAGGTAAATATATTACTTTGGTTTTTTAAGGTAAAAATATTATTTGGATTTTTTCGAGGTACAAAGATAACTACTTCGATTTTTTCAAGGTACACCACGCGTGCTTGGCGTCTTTTTTTTTACCTTTTTGTAAAAGGTAATTTTGTACGGATATCACCCCTTTTTGTTATAGATACATCAAACGCCATAATGTCTATCGACATCGACATTTATGTCTGATAAAATCAAATGTAAATATATTTTGTATTATAACTTACAAGAATTATATCTGAGAGTTTGACGTTCTTAAATGTGCAGTGCAGTTTGTATAAATTTATAAATCATTAAAAAAATTAAGACACAAAATATGAATATATTAGGCAAAGTCAAATTTGTCGAGAGCACATTATGCAGTGTTTGCTATAAATAAATTTTGTCAAAAGAAAAACAGATTTGATACAGAATTTGGCATGTACGATGCTATTGGCAGAATGTCATAGTAGATAATATATATATAGTAAAGTTTGTTAACAAAATAAGGCAATTAACAATTTATAATACAAACTACACTGCACATTTAATTAAGGATGTCACTGTCAGATATAATTTTTGTGTTATAATACAAAAAATATTTAGACTTAATTTTATCAGATATATTTGATAGTCATTATTAGAGAAAAAGGAAGAGAGAGAGAGAGAGAGAGAGAACGCGAGCGGGAACGCGAGCGTGACCGCGAAAAAGAGCAATACGTACGATAGATATAACCTCGCGACCCTCGCACAGGGTGTATCCCAGGAACCAGCCATCCGCAAGACGCGAACTCTGTCACTCCAGCACTGCACTTCGTTCGGAGTGTTCGGACGCGACGACGCGGACGGAATATTTCTCGACGACGCGGACGTCTAAAGCGGCCCATAACATGTACGAGTTTGATTCGCGAGCTGGACTCAAACGTTTTTCACCACACACACACTCCCGAATAGTCCCGAAATTTGGCTCGTCGGACGCCGAGCCCGTCTCGTAACATCTCACCCACGATATTGTTTACGAAAGCTTCTTTGCTTACGACCACGATCGCAGCGTTACGATAGATGTAGACGCACCTTAATAATTCATACGATAACTGTCACGACGAACGTTACGATCGTCGTAATGAGCTTACGATCCATCGTAACGCTGCGATCGTGATCGTAAGCAAAGAAGCTGTCGTAAACAATATATCTATGTTAATATATCTAACTATAAACACACTTTTCTTCGCGCGTCGAGAAGGCCGACATGTTAGGTTATACTGTTGTAACGCTAGACAAGTGTCACAATCTTCCGAGTTCAAGTTGAGTAAACTCATATAATGAGGTTACGATAGCTGTCGAGCGTTACAATCGTCGTAAGGAACTTAACATTACGATAAATGTAAACGCAGCCTCGCGCACCAACTAACGTACACGTCAGTCACGTCACTGCACATAAACATGCTGTCTCTTTCGTTTTCATGGAGACGCTCGAGACTGGCAATATCGCTCTCTCGCTCTCTCTCAGGAACGCGATTTATTTATTTATCGGCGAGCCGGACTTGAACGTTTTTCACCACACACACACTCTCGAATAGTCCCGAAATTTGGCTCGTCGGATGCCGAGCCCGTCTTGTAACATCTCACCCACGAACGAGTGGAAACCGAGACGAGCCGGACTCGCGACGTGTATAGGCCACTTTACGGTTATGTTTTTTACTCCTGTCACCTCACATGTGATCGATCGATCGAACTAAGGAAAATAAAAGTGACACGAAACAGTGGCGCCGCGGCACACTGTGGCGAGAATATGAAAGTAACGCTACCCCCACCACCACGGCGCGCCGCGCGCCGTGGCGAGGATGTGAAAGTGACGACGACGTATCTTAATGTAAAATTTTCAGGTCTGGACTTTTGCATCGCAATATATTTTTTCGTAGGCCACGTAGGGGAAAAATAAAAATACTTTTATTATATAAATTTGGTCCAAGCTTTCCATTGAGCCTAGTTAGAACTTGATCCGTTCACTAGTTATCGAGATCTCAAAATCTCGAGTACTCTCAACATATATATAATTCGTCGCGTCGCGTATATAGAGCCACGGCTGTCTTAGTCCGGGAGCCAGCGACCGTTCGGAGTTAGTCATTTCGCAAAAGCTGAAAATTTTTCCTAAGCTTTATTTAGTATCCGTAGTAAGTGAATGGACCTCCAGCTCGCGCACCTCCGGGGGGTGTAGCTGCGGCAGCCTCCCACACACGTAAAATAATAATACAAAAAAACTAATACCGCAAAAGCTGATACTTTGTTGACATGTTCATTATGTTGTAAACAAACAAAAAAACGTATCCAGCTAACTTTAGAGTGGGGGATTATGCCCCAGCTTTTCACGTAAACGAGTAAAAAATATGCGCTCAGTAAACTGATACCGCAAAAGCTGAAATTTGGTTAAGTGATAGTTAACTTAATAAGTTTAATGAAAAAAATATCCAGCTTTATATTTAATGAGGGAAAAGTTCCCAGCTGATGCAGTCAAAGATGCGGCGCATCGCTGTCGCGCGGGCGCGTTGCATCTTTGACTGCATCAGCTGGGCACTTTTCCCTCACTAAATATAAAGCTGGATATTTTTTTCGTTAAACTTATTAAGTTAACTATCACTTAACCAAATTTCAGCTTTTGCGGTATCAGATATTTATAATTTTTTCATCACTAAACACAGCGCGTCCGTGCAGTTATTGGATCATATAAGTTTCCTGCTAAAAAGGGAAGATAATGAAAAATAGGTTTTACTATTAATTATATTAAAATATGCAACATTTATTTGAGTATTTATTTACAAAAAACGTATGTGTACTTATACGTATAAGATAAAATAATGTATGAAGAAATTTATTTATCTATTTCTTCTTCTGATTCATCGTCCTCAAACTCATTTTCGCTTTCATGGTCGCTGCAATCAATGTCGTTCATTAAAAATTCTTCCTCATCATCTGTAACGTATATAATAATAATATATTAAGAGACATACATGATAGTTGTATAAAAACGTTTCATATATTTGTTGTAAGTAACCACGAGAGAGCAAAATTTTAACACAAACAAGAAAATTAGGTATAAAAAAATTTACATGGTATAGCACGAAATCGTTTTAAATATTATTAATTTTTTTTAAATTGCAAGTTATGTAGATAAAATTTAAAAGAAAATAATCAAAAATTTACACTTAAATAATGAATGTTAGTATGGAGAGAAATATGTCAGTATTATTCTAACCTGCAGTACTTTTTTGCTCATCCTCGATGGTTATATCTCCAAGGGTGGCGGGTAGCTGTTCACCCTCGAACCATTTGAAAAGAAATTTGTCCTCCTTCTCTTCCCAGCCAAAATCAGTCGGATGTAATGTTGTTGGAAGCTTAAGATGAGCGTGTGCCCAAATATTTGCGATGTACGTTGTCCGTAGCAAATGTTGGTGCAGCTCAATTTTGCAGGGCGGCAGAGCTGATCCGTCGATATTATTTTTTGGTAAACGGAATATATCGTCGTTTCGTAAAATATTGTATGTCTTCAAAAATATTGCAACTCGTGCTTCGTTAACGGTGTCAATTTTTTTTAATCCGTACATTCGACAAACATACTCTTCTATATGATCAAACGTACTCTGCAACTCCTCATCAGGTACGTTGCTTAGTTTAATAAAACTATCGGTGTATACTTCAGAGTTGTGTAAAAGTTTATACGGACGGCTTTTTCCTTTTTTGAAAAATGCTGGATTGTAGTCACAACCAGTGAGGGCGTGAAAAGCCGGTAGCGCTGCACTCAATTTCGGGCCTAACGTTTCATATAATTTGCTAATGTTAATAAAACGCTGGTTATTACTGACTCCGGCTTCCATTGAAACTTTAACATTAGCATTATTTAAGGCACTCATGTTAGCAAGCATTATAATGGCCACGTCAGTATCGGAGCATCTTATCGTGACATACGCGTCGTAATCTATTTGACAGACGTGGAAAACTATCTTCGTATCCGCTTCTTCATGCGCTGGGCAGCTTAAATGCGTATCGTGCGTCCTCTCTACTTGGCCATTATTTACTACATATTTGTAGCACAGATCAAAATTAATATAAATCGTTTTATTACCAATCAAAGGTGCCATGTGATCAAGTGTCCAGTGCTCTATAATAAAATTCACTAACGCCTCCTTAAAATTTGCGTTTTTCAAGTCATTATTGAAATCAGATGAACGTATTTGATCTGGTCCCTCGATGTGAAATTGCGTAACTTGGATTCCTCTCAAAGAATGTTCATTGTCTTTGATGGAAGGAAAAATGTACCGATCAAAGGCGATTACTATAACTTCCGCATCATTCGAACAAAACATATTTAAAATTTTAGTAGATATGTTTCCGTAAGTAACTGGAACTTCCCTCATCAAATGAAGCATAAAAAATCCATCGAATACCTTCACGTTCGTATGCTCCGGAGTATGCGGCTCAATCTGCTGCTCGAGAACTTTTAACAGAGCTGCCTTATTAGTCTTGCAAATAGATCCATCTATGTGACACATTGATAATGGCACCGGCGTTAAAGGATATGTTAAAACTTTATCTATATCCAGAGACTTTTTCAATGATATACATAAAAATTGTCCAAACAAATCACGTTGCATACGCAGTTCCATAACTTTTCCTGAGACCGACATTTTTTTCTTTTGCATATTATCTGTGAAATTAAGCACTTTATTTTTTTTTATGGGTTTCTCAAATCTCTGTTGTTTCTAAAAAGGAGCCTTTTATACTATAAACCGACCGAAGCGTTCCGAACATTCTAGAGATGAGCCGCGCGGTCGGTTGGGCTATTCGGTATATTATAAAACTGCGGTCTTAAATACTCTGCTGGGGAAAGCATCTCTTATGGCTCAGTTAATACCGAGTTTTGTATTCATGTAATGTACGAAAAGGCTATCTAAATATTTACTGTTTGCAATTTTATGTTATGTATAAATATTCAAATGTGTAAATATTTACTAAAACCCTTTACATTTAAAAACTTCTGAGATTCGACAACAGCACGGACGCGCTGTGTTTAGTGATGAAAAAATTATAAATATCTGATACCGCAAAAGCTGAAATTTGGTTAAGTGATAGTTAACTTAATAAGTTTAACGAAAAAAATATCCAGCTTTATATTTAGTGAGGGAAAAGTGCCCAGCTGATGCAGTCAAAGATGCAACGCGCCCGCGCGACAGCGATGCGCCGCATCTTTGACTGCATCAGCTGGGAACTTTTCCCTCATTAAATATAAAGCTGGATATTTTTTTCGTTAAACTTATTAAGTTAACTATCACTTAACCAAATTTCAGCTTTTGCGGTATCAGTTTACTGAGCGCATATTTTTTACTCGTTTACGTGAAAAGCTGGGGCATAATCCCCCACTCTAAAGTCAGCTGGATACGTTTTTTCGTTTGTTTACAACATAATGAACATGTCAACAAAGTATCAGCTTTTGCGGTATTAGTTTTTTTGTATTATTATTTTACGTGTGTGGGAGGCTGCCGCAGCTACACCCCCCGGAGGTGCGCGAGCTGGAGGTCCATTCACTTACTACGGATACTAAATAAAGCTTAGGAAAAATTTTCAGCTTTTGCGAAATGACTAACTCCGAACGGTCGCTGGCTCCCGGACTATCTCGCTCCGCGCGTACTTGGCGCGAGACACTACCGTGTCTCTTGATACAAATTTTATCGCATATAGAAGTAATAAAAGAGACATGTTAAATTGGTTTGATATGCTTGCAAAAAAATGAGACATATACCTAATACAAAAATAAAGTATAGATTACACACGTATAATATACACAAACAAATTATTAAAACAATTTAAAAAAAAAATATACGTGTGGCCTCCACGCGCGGCAGAAGTGAAACTTTTTATCTGTGAGAAATAGGATAGTATCTCGTTTATAGTATCCGAATTAATGCCTGTGTAATTCATAAATCAAATTTTAATTATAATTTAAAGTCGATGCAATTTACAAATAAAAATTGATTTGTGAATTAAAGCCTACTGTATTATTTACAAATAAAATAAATAACGTAATTTAACACAGAAAAAAAAAATACGTGTGGCTTCCACGCGCGGCAGAAGTGAAACTTCTTAGCTGTGAGGAATAGGATAGTATCTTGTTTATAGTATCTGAATTAAAGCCTGTGTAATTCAGAAATAAAATTTTAATTATAAATTAAAGCCGATGCAATTTGCAAGTAAAAATTAATTTGTGCAGAATTGAAGCGTATATAAGTCACAAGTCAAATTTTAATTATAAATTAAAGCCGATGCAATTCACAAATGAAAATTGATTTGTGAATTAAAGCCTATATAATTCGCAAATCAAATTTTAATTATAAAAGTGAAGTTTCAGGTTATGAGAAAAATTTTCCCATATATAATTACATATAAATGTAACAGTTGGCAACTGTTAACCTGAAACTTCACTTTTATAATTAAAATTTGATTTGCGAATTATATAGGCTTTAATTCACAAATCAATTTTCATTTGTGAATTGCATCGGCTTTAATTTATAATTAAAATTTGACTTGTGACTTATATACGCTTCAATTCTGCACAAATCAATTTTTACTTGCAAATTGCATCGGCTTTAATTTATAATTAAAATTTTATTTCTGAATTACACAGGCTTTAATTCAGATACTATAAACGAGATACTATCCTATTCCTCACAGCTAAGAAGTTTTACTTCTGCCGCGCGTGGAGGCCACACGTATTTTTTTTTCACTAAAAAAGTAACTATAGTTACAGTTACAAGTTACCGACTTTGAAAAGTAATATATGTTACAGTTACAATAACTCAAAAAGTAACGAGTTGTTACTTTTCAGTTACTTTTTTGCAATTAAATGTGTACCATCATTTTAAATATAAGAATCTTATATTTCAAACTTTACTTAATTAATAATTTATTATGTACTACATACTTAATTATGTCACCTTATACAGGATGTTCCCGGGTTAAACGGCCAAACTTGACATATGAGTTCAGGATCTCAAAACAAGAAAAGCTTTCTTCTGAAGGTATGCTCGCAAACACTTCGTTCAAGAGATATTTATTACTTTTGAAGTTGCAGGACTATTATAAATAAATAATTTCAAAATAATGTAGGTTTATCCTCAACAGTAATCAAAATTATAATTATTATCTTCGAATCTTCTTTATTGTTAAGCATTAATCAAAATTATAATAATTATTCTTTTTACTGCTTAACAGTAATCAAAATTAAAATAATTATCTTCTTTACTGCTTTATAGTAATCAAAATTTAAGTAATAAATATCTTGTTCAAAATGATTTAACACCAATAGATTTTTTGAATGAAATGTTCTCAAGCAAAAAGTATATATAAAATGCCTGTATGAAAAATGTATGAAATGACCTTTAACCACAACAAAAATGGAAGATAGTGCAAGCGTGCGAAGGAATAACAAACGCACAATGTTTTTTAGCCACTTGTTCTTTTACTGATAGGTACAACGCTTGTCTCTGGGCTAGAAGCTATCATTCTGAAAAAAATATTTAATACTTAAATTTTGGTTACTGTAAAACAGTAAAGAGGATAATTATTTTAATTTTAATTACTGTAAGCATAGTAAAGAGGATAATTTTTTAAATTTTGATTACTGTTTAGCAGTAAAGAGGATAAACCTATATTATTTTGAAATTATTTATTCCTAATTTTGTAACGTCAGAAGTTAATATCTCTTGAACGAAGCGTTTGCGAGCATACCTGTAGAGGAAAAATTTTCTTGTTTTAAGATCCTATATACTGCATATTTTAAGTTTGTTCCTTTAACCCGGAAACACCCTGTATAATATAAAAAATAGTAGATATAATTAAATTTTTTAAAAATTAATAAAACTTTTAATAAAAAGTTTACGTGGCAATTATTCGATTTTAAGAATTCATACAATTTTTTTGTGCGGACTTGAGACTTCTCTTATTTGTTGATTAAAAGCAGAAAAATATAAAGTATAAAATAAAAATATAAAGTAACTATTAGAGTAACTATTAAATTAGTTACTAATTATCAAAAAAATGTTACTAAGTTAAGTTAAAGTAGATGGAGAAAAAGGAACGAAGTTAAGTTATAGTTACCAAAAAAAAGTAACTATAACTGTAACTTCGTTACAAGTAACGAGTTACTTCCCAACCCTAATACATATTACAAAAGTTTATCTATACATGGAATAGTGCTGTCTGATGTTTATAAATTTTGAATTAATTAGTGCAACGAGTTAACCTTTTGCAATCCCCTAATTCTTTTCTTCTACTTAATAAGCTTATGAGTGTTGTCCAATTATGCGATGATATAAAAAAGTAAAGCCAATTTCGTGTTTTTTTTCTTAAATAAGTTCATTCGAATTGCCCATCAATAATCATTCCTCACTTGCGTGTCCGGGCAACGCCTTTAGTTATCATTATTAACATTATTATATTAATATTATATTATTTTGTATTTAATATACGAGTTTTATATTAATATTAATATTAATTAATTAATATTATCAATATTTATTTTACTCGTACATTAAAATTGTTTTTAATATTTTCCATTTATGTATATTATTAAAAAGTTGTGGAACACGATAAAGATGTGTAATATATAAGTGTAAGCAAAAAGGAAGTATCAGAGTCAGAGGATCACCACTAGTCCATTCATCCAAAAGGTTAAGCGACGTTGGCATGGTACCACACTTGGATGGGTGACCGCATGAGAGAGCGGGTTTTTTCAGGCAGACACGCGGCTGTACAACACACACAGTGTTCATAGTATATTTGATATTATAAATTATAATATAATTCCCATAGAGACAATAAAAATCAAAATAAAATTTTTTTTAACTTTTTTCGACATCGAATAATATCGTTTCGATGTCGATCGATATCGATGAATCTCCAAACCGCGGACACCTCAATATCGAAATTGATTTGAGGATCGATTTTATATTGATTTCGACATTTCGATATCCAATCGACGTGTTTTCGATTTATCATTTCTCACTGGGGTCAGGATAGGAAGCGGTGGCCGGGAAGTGAACAGACCCTCGGTTAACAGAACAAAGACTCTTTATTCGCGCTCTCGTACAGAGATGTTACCGCGACTATGGTCGGTGACGAAAGACCTGCGTAGCCGTTGCTACCGGTACGCACTTGGGATCATAGACTTATATAGATGGACTACGTTTACACGGCCCGATTTACGCCGAAGTTACAACATCGATGTTATAACTGCTGACGTTAGATGTCGTGTAAACGCTCTTTTACGGCGAAGTTATTACATCGATGTAGTAACTCAAAGTCTTCTTCTTCTTATTTTGTTTGCTTAGGCTCCTGCCTCCAGTCGGAGAGCAATACGGCCAATATACTCTCAACGTGTTTATACGGTCTATATTATATCTTGCTAGCGTGGCCTCTGTCAGTATGGCGAACGCCGGAGCGGACGGAAACATGGAGGTACACGGATGGACATAGGGTGGGGGAATCCAGATGCCGCGCGTGAGCGCGGGTAATTCAATTTAGATTAGAATATCCAACGACTTACAAAATGCAACGATCAGTCTACATATCTTGCTGGTCGGCTTCCTGAGTACTTCGAAAATATTTTTACATCCCGGGCCTCGGGCCTGGTGAATTGCCAGGCGTAATTTAGAGGCCTGTAGCCTAACTAGAGGGCAATCGAAAATTAAATGGTTGAAGTCCTGCTCACTCTCCCCGCAGGGACACGAGGCGTCCTCAATTAAGTTTTTTCTGTACAGCGAATGGTTGAGGTTATAGTGATTGGCTCGCAGTCGAGAAACAATTACCGCGGTTTCCCTGTTCAAGCCTAAGTGGTTGAACCAGGGCTTTGCCGATTTGAAATAAATATTTTCAAAAAAGTGCGCCCCCTTAGTTCGACCGCGCACCGACAAGTAATTATCAAAGGCGGCGTCCAGCCTGTCCCGAGGAACGGAGAACAAATCCGAGTACGGCAAGTTTCCCCCCTCGGGTCTACCCTCCCTAACGGCCCTCCGGGCCAGAGCATCAGCAATCTCGTTGCCGACAATACCCTTATGTGAGGGGATCCAAATGAATTGAATTTCCTTATTTAAAATAGAGGCCTGTTCTAACTTAGATTTGATTAATGCGATTAAATATGATGATTTGCTAGATAATGGATTTTTTAATGCTTCTAAGACGCTTTTGGAATCGGAGACTATTGTACACTTACTACATGGCAGGTCTAAGGCGACGAGAATCGCGTTGTATATCGCCCAGGCTTCCGCGGTGAAAATGGAGGCGTGCGAGGAAAGCTTAAACATGAGTTCCATTTTAGGTTGAGGGGAGTAGCAGGCGGAGCCCACATAGCTCCCGTCATTTGTTTTAGAACCGTCTGTATAAACAACGAAGGAATCCTTCATATATTGACCAAAATACTGCTCGAACATCAATTGGGCCGAAGACCCAGACACCCTCTCCATAAGGTCCAACCAATCCGGCATAGGCTCGAAAACCTGGGGGGACAAATAACTTGAGTAGTAAGAAAACTGGAACATAGGAGAACATACCGAGACCCTGATAGAGGGGGCGTACCGACAGGCCCAGCTAAACAGTTCCGCGACCGGAAAAGTTTCCCGGACGTACAAGGGCATGTCCCGCCCCTCGTCCCGCAGCGCATCAACGATCTCGTAGAGGCCCGAGACCACCGGGTTGTCTTCCAGCGACAAAGATTTAAGCAAATATCTCGATGCAAGGAATCTTAGTCTATACTTGAGCGGAGCTTCCCTGGCTTCCGCAAGCATGGTATTGATGGGCGTAGTAATGCGGTATCCCATGCAAGCCCTGATGGCTTTGTTTTGTATAATTTCCAGACGACGAAACTTAGTGGTGTTGCTTCTTAGTGAGAAGATATGCGCTGCATATTCCAATGAGCCGCGCAAGACGGCTCGATAGATAGATAACAAGAGCTGAGGATGTGAACCCCACCAAACTCCCCGAAGGGAGGAAATGATGTTCGCCACATCCCCAGCCCTCTTGATTAAATAGTCCATGTGCGCATCTCCCTTCATCTTTGGATCAAGTATGACGCCAAGGAATCGCACTGTATCAGAGGGGCAAATCTGTGCCCCCTCGTAGTTGATAACGCAGTCATATTGTAGGCGGCCCTGTTTCTCGCTAACAGCATTAGACGAGTTTTACTTGGAGAGATCTCCAAACCCCTTACACGTAGATAATTTCCCATCGCCACCAGGGACCCCTCCAGAAGTCTGACAGCTCTGTCCACATTTTTATTTGCCGCATAGATGACAACGTCGTCCGCAAACTGAAGAATCTTCACTCCAGGAAGTAATACGGAGCTGATGTCTTTCATGTAAAAGTTGAATAAGAAGGGACTCAGTACAGAGCCCTGAGGCGTGCCCTTACGAGAAAGCTTAACCGACGTAGGATTACCATTAACGACAAATTGGACTCTTCTTTCCGAAATCAGATTTTGGACGAACTTGCAGATACCCTTGGGGAAGCCGGTCGCCCTCATTTCCTGAACCAGGATCTCGGGGACGACGTTGTCAAAAGCAGACTTGATGTCTATAAATAGTGCAGCTGTGGTCTTTCGCTTCAAGTTAGAACTGTGGATCGCTGAGGCCAAGATTGTAAGGTTGTCTGAGCACGACCAAAACTTGCGGAATCCATACTGGAAGTCCGGTATAATCCTGATTCCCGTAGTATGGGACTCCACGGCCCAGTGGACTCGAGTCAAGATCATTTTCTCGAGCAGCTTGAGGATGCAGGAGGTGAGTGCAATGGGGCGGACTCCTGCCCCCGAGGGCTTAGGTATCAAATAGACCAATGAATGAAACCAAGCCTCTGGGAAGGTTCCCAAACTATATAAGTTGTTCAAAATTCTGAGAAGCAGTCTTTTGAGGCACGATGGTAGAATCTTTAGAATCCTATAGTCCATGCGATCCAATCCAGGGCTCGAATTAGACTTAGTTGATTGTAAGGCCGCGTAGAACTCGCCCAGCTTGAAGGGGCCATCCAGCCACGCTAGGTCGGGATTAGGTGATGTGTCTCCGTTGTCCATGGGAGGCTCCAAACGGGGGCCCACGCACGAGGGCGGGCAGATGTTAGAGATCGCGTCTTGAATCTGTTTCTCATTAGCGGGCTTCACCGCGTCGGCTGCTTTGCGATTTCGGAAACGCTTTATCATTCTCCATATGCCGCTGGTTGGCGTTTTGTAATTAAGGGAGGAGCAGAAGTTCCTCCAGCCCTCTCTCTTAGCCTTGCGAAGGATCTTTCTACTAGCAATTCTTTGTTCCTTCCATTTTAAATAATTGGGATGGGAGCGTTCCCTGTTGTATATAGCCCCCGTCTCCTGTCTTCTGCGCACCGCCTCCGTGCAGTCCTCGGTCCACCAAGGACTAGGGGGGGGCGCCCGCTTACCTCTGTCGGCTCCGCTCTTAACTGGAGGAGAAAACAAGCTTACAATTTCCATAATGGCGCTGTAAAATGAATTGTATTGACTTAGAGGCTCCTCGTCGCCATGCGTCAACACCTCCTCCTTGATGGCGTCTGCCCTGCTCGAGAGGGCCGCCGAGAATTTTTTGAATTGGTCTTTGGTGAATTTACACCTGTGGGAAAACACTGAAGTGGTTCTGACCAATCTCCTGATGTTGATACTCACCGGAAGGTGATCACTCCCCATAGTATCCGTCAAAGCTGATACTTCTGTTATCGAGGCCATATTACAGGAACCGAACACCAAATCCAGCGTGGAAGGAGTCAAACCCGGAGGGGGCAGATAGGTCGCCGAGTTAGGGCCCAGAAACATAAAGGGCCTCTGATCCAGAAGATCGGCCAACGTATTCCCCGTTGAATTCGTCCGAAGGGCCCCCCATACGGGGTGATGAGCGTTGAA
Organism: Leptothorax acervorum; assembly: GCA_035220615.1. NCBI lineage: Eukaryota > Metazoa > Arthropoda > Insecta > Hymenoptera > Formicidae > Leptothorax > Leptothorax acervorum. The sequence continues at coordinate 10,561 of JASTWQ010000528.1, read as the reverse complement.
ATCTCCCAAAATGATCGACATCCTGAAAGAGTCTCCCAATCGGAACAGTCTATGCCATGTTGCGCTGAGGCATGCCTGATTAGGGTGCCTATACACCCCCAAGACAGCCAACTCTGAGCCTTCCATTTCTATTCTCACGCCGATCCCCTCAATTGAGGGGTCCAAGATTCCCCGCAAGTCGAGCTCTGAAAAAACAATGTTGTCACGCATTAACAACATGACACCTCTGTGTCCCGGGCCGGTACAATCAGTCCGGATCACCCTGAACCCGCGTGCGGGGAAGGGGGACCCGGGCCTCAAACATGTCTCAGTCAGCAGTATAATGTCGAAGGATTCACAGAGCCCTTCAATATCTGGTTTTTTGCCGGCAGCTCCCCTGCAGTTCCAGGCAGTAATACGAAGTCCCGATTTCGCAGCATCTGATCCAGTGTGTCCCTCCATTTTACCCTAGAACGCTTTTTAGGAAGGTACACATGAGACTTAGAATATCAAAGAAGGGGGAGCCTTTAATTGCAGGGAAATAACTAACGAGCTGATCGACCAGAGAGATAATAAACTGGATAATGGTAGCACTGGAAAATGGAACATGAGCGCCCGGTGCACTTCCGGATTTCGGAGGCCCCCTGTCAGGGGGCTCGATGTGTGGAGACGGACCGAAATTGAACGCGGGAGGGCCTCGCGACTCTTGATTTCTGCCGTTAGGTGAATTAAGGATTAAATTGTGACTACTGCGCAACCTTTGCATACGGATCTGGGAGTTGCTGTCCTGTTTTGCCCGTTGCTCTCGATTATGCACCGCAACGGGATCCGCGGGAGCCCGACCGGCGCCAACCGGCCCACCAAATCTGAAACCAACCCCCCCGGGAGGGGGGGAGGAAGGGGGGGAGCCCGCCTTCTCAGCATACGAGGGCCCCCGACCGCCCGTCCCCCCCGACCCGCCCGGCGCACTCGATTGCGCGGACGCGGACGAGGAAAATATTTTAGAAAAAACATTAGCTAAGGTGGCTCCTGATGAGCTCGACCCCGCGGAGGGGGACCCAAGACTGGGAAAACTAATCGTCGACGCCAGAGACCCCGCCGTTGGGGGCTCCCCCACTATCCTTTTACGCGCCTCGTCGAAAGGGATATTCTTGAGGGTCGCGGTTTCCGAGATCCTCTTATTCTTTTTATATTCCGGACACTCCGGCGACGTCGGCAAATGCTCACCTTCACAATTGATACACCAGGGGGGCAAGTCCGCGCGGGGACACCCTCGCGCCCCGTCACCCCGCTCGTGCGCGAGGCCTCCACACCGTAAACATTTGGTCTTAGATCTACAAATCTCGGCAGTATGCCCGTAATTAAAGCAGTTATAGCAGATGCGAATTAATGGCATAAACGGTCTAACCGTCCGGACCGTTTTAAAAATAAAAATTTCTTTGGGTAGACGAGATCCTTCGAATTTGATCTTAAGCAAGTTTGAAGGAACGAGCTTTGGTTTACCGTTCTCATCCCTTTCGGTTCCGCGCTTAGTTAAACGAGAAATTTCCAAGATTTTACGGGTGAATCTATGAATGGTTTGAGCTCATCGACTTTCCAATTGTCCTTGACTCTATTGACAACACCGATACGTACGATCTTGAATTCCGGTATGAAAGCTAGCCCTTGTAACCATCTCCGATAGAAAACGATAAAAAATTTCTTATCGTTTTTAATACGGTCAGTGAATCGTTTATTTACGGTACTTTATCAGAAATTCACGTTACAAAATACTTGGGGTCCTATCGTAAATGTCTTATCAGCTATACATCAGTTTTTATCGTTTTTAATATGCTTAGAGAATCGTTTATTTACGGTACTCTATCAAAAACTCACGTTACAAAATACTTGGGATCCTATCGTAAATGTCTTATCAGCTGCACATCAGTTTCTATCGTTTTTAAGATGGTTAGTGAATCATCCCTTACAGAAAAAAAGCACTAAAAGTACTCAGTAATAAATTATTGTAAATACTGGCAGTAATATTTTGGCCGGTACTTCAGAAATACTGGGCAGTAGTATTGGATTACTGGGAGTAATTTATTACACAGAACTACTGATGCTTAGTTTTGAATTACTGGATATTGAGTACTGGTAAAAAATTACTGAAACTACTTGCTGTGAAAAGTAGGTACTGAATTACAGGATACATATTAAATAGTCATGAAACTTTACAGAACATGATATTATTTATAATCGGTTTTAATGCAGGTATGAACGGAGGCCGCAAGAAAGCATACTCCTCAAAAGATTACATCACTTATCAGAGGCCCGGAGAGTGAGCACGCTCTGACTGGCGATCCTGCAATCGCTGAAGAATCTCGCGAAGACGTCTCTCTATATATAGGGATCAATGTTGAATCTTGAATACGGGTTACGGGCTCGGCGATGCGCCGCATATTGAGCGCGAGCCGTACTATTCCCGGCGCGCAAGCCCGCGCTGTCGTGCCGCGCCGCACGGTCTCCGTCGTGTGTTCATAGCGGACAGCAAGGGCCTATTGCACAATAATTTCAAATTAATAATATTAGTAAAAAACAAAGCTCTTTCACTAATATTATTAACTTGTAAATTATTGTGCAATAGGCCCCTACCGCCACATAATTTATAGAGCAAAACGAGATAACAGAAAAATGATGATTTCTTATAATTAAATAGTTATTGTTAAATAATATTTTAAGTAAATATTAATATTAAATAAATGTTTTTTAAAATTATTATAGTAAATAAATAATTATTGTAAAATTAATATTAAATTAATGTCAAATAAATGCTAAATATACGTTTTCTTTAAATTATTATTGCAAATAAATAATTAATATAAAATAAATATTAAATTAATGTCAAATAAATGTTAAATAAATGTTTTTTTAAATTATTGTTACAAATAAATAATCAATATTATATAAATATTATATTATTGCCGAATAAATGTTAAATAAATGTTTTTTAAAATCATTATTGTAAATAAATAATTTATCAAATTAAATTTCTTATACGCTGGCAAAGTAAATGTGTTTCATCGTGTTTAAATAATTTATGTAAAATAATTATCAAATAATGTTTAATAAATGTTAAATACATGTTTTTTCAAATTATTATTGCAAATGAATAATTAATATAAAATAAATATTAAATTAATGTTGAATAAATGTTAAATAAATGTTTTTTTAAATCATTATTGTAAGTGAATAATTTATGCCATAATACGGATTTTACGATTCTAGTAATAAATGACTCCTGTCGATCCTTAAATGAATTATATGAATTCAGTACTTCAGGCGTTTGCCGCCCCAGTGTTGAATATCTCATCTGTACCAGTATTTAAGTACTAGACCAAGTAATGAATTACTAGGAAAACTATTTACTCATTCTATCAGTACTTCACGTCTAAGCTCAACTACTAGAATCTCTAATACTTCAGTACTTTTTTACTATATAAGCAAATACTGAAGTACTTGTATCAGTACTTCGAATCCCGGAAGAACTACTAATACTACTAGATATTACTCATTTGCGAGTAGTTAAACTACTGACTAAATACAAGAATAAAATACTAATCGCCAGTAAAAAATCACTAGACTCAGTAATAAATTACTGACCATCCAGTAATACTTTTCTGTAAGGAGTTTATTTACTATATTCTATTAGAAACTCACGTTACAAAATACTTAGGATTCTGGCTTGAGATTCTGGGATACTTGGCTTTCAAACGATTCAATTTATATCATTGTTATACGATAGAAAACGAACCGATTAGCTGCCGTACAGAAGATGATAAGTTGTCTGTCGGAAAATCCTTATAAGAAGCGATAGATGTATCGGTTCGGTTAAGTCGTATAAATATCGACGAGATGTCTATCGTTTTAACCTTATAAAAACATATGCAAAGTAGAAGGTTTTTAAACGATTCAATTTATATCATTGATATACGATAGAAAACAAACCGATTTGCTACCGTACAGAAGATGATAAGTTGTCTGTCGGAAAATTCTGATAAGAAACGATAGATATGTCGGTTCGGTTAAGTCGTATAAATATCGACGAGATGTCTATCGTTTTAACCTTATAAAAACATATGCAAAGTAGAAGGCTTTCAAACGATTCAATTTATATCATTGATATACGATAGAAAACGAACCGATTTGCTGCCGTAAAGAAGATGATAAGTTGTCTGTCGGAAAATCCTGATAAGAAACGATAGATGTATCGGTTCGGTTAAGTTGTATAAATATCGACGAGATGTCTATCGTTTTAACCTTATAAAAACATATACAAAGTAGAAGGTTTTCAAACGATTCAATTTATATCATTGATATACGATAGAAAACGAACCGATTTGCTGCCGTAAAGAAGATGATAAGTTGTATGTCAGAAAATTCTGATAAGAAACGATAGATGTATTGGTTCGGTTAAGTCATATAAATATCGATGAGATGTCTATCATTTTATTCTTATATATCCGTATTAATGCATGCGGTAAAATTATTACCATAAATAACGATATATATTATATCGTGTATATACGATTGATTCAGACGGGCAATAATTGTACATATAGAAAACGATTCATAACTATAAAATTTGTATAGTTATTTTCTTATTCGGATCTAAAACGATAGAAACCGATTCGATTCGATTAATGTTTTATCTGTCTTCTGAATATGCAACGATAGAACCGATAAGATACGATTAAAAACGATACAGATATAGCCGTTTTTAATCGTTTTCTATCGGAGATGGTTACAAGGGTAGGACGTTTTTTTCTTTGAGTATTGCTAAATCAATCGCCTCATTGGCCTCTCGAGCCGTTCTAAACTGCGCTCGAATTTTGCCGTTGCCTATGTCATCTACACGAGTCACGGACGCGCCGATGCTTTTGTAAATAAGCTCGGAAATATGCAGAGTATCCCTATTCCTTTTTTCATCCGTAAACTGAAACTTGACGTAATACGGCGGGAAGTCGTCGTTTTTGTAACGATTAACGTTTTTCTTATTTCGTTTGTTTGCCGAATTCGTCCCCAGGGGGGACGCCTTCCCCCCCGGGCCCGCCGGCGCGGCCTCACTTACTACGCGTCGCTTAATGCCGCGATTTTCCACCGCCTTTGTTTGATCGGACATAACAATGTCCTTGTCTTCGCGCATTTCTAGATCGCCGGACGTGTCCCTCCCGGAGAGAGGGGACACCCCGATACCGTCCATGAAGGAAGCCGCGCACTGCGGGCCGCCCCCGGGGGCCGCACACCCCCCTGAATGATCATTGCCCGCTATAACTTCTCGGGGCAGATCCCCCGCCCGGAGGTCCCCCGCGAGAGGCATCCCCGAAGGATCAGGTCCCCCGCCCCCGTCGGCCGTCCTACGTTTAGAGTGCTTAGATGCAATCTTCTTCTTTCGGCCTCCCATACCGTCGCCAATTACCTTGTCGATGAGAACTCGAGAATCCTGAGATCCTTGCAGCTCGGATCCCGACCGCGGACCACCACACAAATCGCCGTCACTATCAGCCTGCTGGCTTGCCGAAAGAGAACTTTCAAAGTTGACAAAGTCTATCTGCGGGATCGAGAGACGCCGCACTTCCCGGGGGACATCGTCAGGGGTGGAGTTAACAGGGGCCAAGGCCTCCTGCATCTCCCCGCGAGACGCAATATAACGCCGGGGTAGCAGTCAAGGAACCGACCAGAAAGAGTAAATTAAACCTCTCAATCAATGAAAAGGAGAGTCAATAAATACCAGAGAACGCAATTTACAAAAACACGGAACTCGCGTATCACGCACAGCCCACACACCAGACACTTTAGCACAGGACGCACCACACTGGCGCGGGAAACGGGAACGGGTAGGAACACGTCCGTCACCGGCCACGGCTCACGCGCGAATCCAGTAACTCAAAGTCGTTTGGTGAAGAGGCTTAGAGTTACTACGTCTGTTACGTATGTATAAGCCTTAAATGTATGTGAGCCAATGAGCGTGAGATGGCGTTGTGAGCGTAACAGAATGCAGCATTAACGTACGGGACAGCAAACAGTAAAGGTGCGAATAAACAGCGAGTATTCAATTACGTGTGTTATTCTTATTGAGTTAACCCGGCTATCCCAAGTATAACATTGGCGACGAGGAAAACTGATAAAGACAGCGTCATGGCAGGCGAGTCGAATATTACAGCGTTTAATCCGAACGAGGACCAACAAGGCATATATCCGAGATGGGAAAGATGGCTCAGAGGCTTCGAGCTTTTTCTGCTGAGTAAAAGTGTAACCGAGGCGCCAAGGAAAAAAGCCATGCTCTTACATTATGGCGGGATGGATTTACAAGACATATTCTACGCTATTCCAGACTGCGATGTGGTGGCACAAGGCGAAGATCCGTACGACAAACGAAGAAAGTGCTAACGGATTACTTCAGGCCGAAACTGAACACGACGTACGAGCGGCATCTTTTTAGAAATATGGCGCAGAAAGAAGATGAGACGATTGGTCAATTCGTAACACGTTTGCGTCAGCAGGCAAAATATTGCAGATTCGCTTCGATAGACACAGAAATTTGCGATCAAATTATCGAGAAGGTCATTCAATGGAAGTGAGGAAGCGTATATTAGAAAAAGGTGACATCGAGCTAAAAGAGGCGATGGAGATTGCACAGGCGTTCGAGGTGGCATCGGTTCAGACAAAGGCCATGGGAAATAGTGTAGTGGCACGGATCACAACAAAGAGGGAGAACGCACGAGGAAAATCAGACAGTTCCGGTTCCAGTGGTATCAAGTGCTACAGATGTGGTTATCGAGGGCATGCACAATCCGACGAGAGGTGTCCGGCTAGGAACAAGGAGTGTACGAAGTGTTGTAAAAAGGGTCACTTCGCAGCGATGTGCAGAACGCATCGAGATCGAGTAGAAAAACATGGCGACGGTCCGGCTAGGGACAAGAAGGAAGCCAAGACGAGTAGCAGCGCCAACAAGGAGGGAAAGAAGTCAACTACGGTGAAGCAGCTACATGGCGACGCCACTGACAGAGACGACGACGAATATGCGTTCGCTTTAAGAGATAATATATGTGTATTAGAACACGGAGAGGTAGTATCAGCGAGTGTAGGGGGAATAGAAATCGATCTTTTAGTTGATTCGGGATCGCGATGTAATATTATGGACGAAAATACATGGGAATCGTTAAAGTCAAAGGGAATAAAGTGTATATCGCGTAAGGTTAATAAGACCGCATTCCCATACGGGAAAAAAGACGGATTAGAGATTTTCGGTGAATTTGATTGTGATATAAAGATCGGTAATAAAATTGCACGGGCAGTTTTTAAAGTATTTCGAGGTGAAGGGACAACCGCTCTTAGGTATTCGAACGGCAAAGGAGTTAAGTATTTAGATGTCGGAGTACATTTGCAAGTTAATCAGATTAAATGCAATGTTAAGCTAGATAATAAACTCTTCGAGGGTATAGGGAAATTGAAAGATTTTCAGCTTAAAATTCCGATAAATGGTTCAGTGAAACCAGTCGCACAGCCGAGAAGAAGATTGCCTTATAAAATGCGGGATTTAGTCAAACAGGAAATAGAGAAACTGTTGCGCGATGACATTATTGAAAGGGTAAAAGGGCCGACGCCCTGGGTATCCCCAATAGTACCAATAGTTAAAAGGTCGGGAGAAATACGTCTTTGCTTAGATTTACGGGAAGTAAACGAGGCAATAACTCGTCAACGAAGCCCATTACCGGTGTTTGTAGAACTACTTGATAAAGTAAGAGGCGCGGAGGTATTTCTCAAAATTAGATATTTCGGGGGAGCGTTTCAATCAAGTTGAGCTTGATGAGGATACGAGAAGTATAACTACGTTTAGTACGGATTGCGGTTTGTTTAGATTTAAGAGGTTAGTTTTTGGTTTAAATTGTGCGCCGGAAATTTTCCAAGAAACATTAGAAGAGATTTTGCGAGATCTTGAGGGTGTTGTAATAAGCGCAGATGATATTGTGGTTTATGGGAAAGATTTAGAAGACCATAACCGGAAACTTCAGAAAGTACTTGACAGGCTCTTAGAGAAGGGTTTGACATTTAAAAATAAATGCGTTTTTGCGGTTAAGGAAATTGAATTTTTGGGATTTATAGTAAATGGTCTGGCTACCGATTAATGCGATCGAAAGTCGAGTCGGTACAGAACTTCAGAAACCCGAAACGCCAGATGAAGTCAGAAGTTTCCTGGGGTTGGTTAATTTTTTGTGCAGCATTTATTCCAAATATGGCGACAATTAGCGAACCTTTAAGAAGGCTTACGCGAAAGAGCGAACCGTTCGTGTGGGGTGAACCACAGAAAATCGCATTTCAGACGTTAAAAGATAAGCAGATGGATTCAGAAACGCTAGGTATTTATAATCCGGATGCGAGAACTAGAGTAGTTGCAGACGCTAGCCCGGTAGGCGTAGGTTGCGTTTAGCACAGGAACAAGATCGACAATGGCGAATCATAAGCTTTGCGAGCCGAAGTCTAACTGATTATGAGAGAAGAATTCACAGACAGAAAAGGAAGCTTTAGCACTTGTCTACGCGTGTGAAAGATTTAAATATTGGCTTTTTTGGTATTAAGTTTGAATTGGTCACAGACCATATAAAGCTTTAGAATGTATATTTGCACCAAGGTCAAAGCCATGTAGTCGCATAGAAAGGTGGGTGCTAAGACTTCAAATGTTTAAATACAAAGTGATATACGAAAGCGGAAAGAGTAATTGCAGACCCGTTGTCTCGATTATTAAAAATAAGTAACAACGAGGGGGAGAAAAGTGAGTGCGAGGATGAATTGTTTATCGCGTGGATTGCCAAAAGAGAGTGTGCCGAGAGCGATGTCTATCGAAGAGATAGAAGTGGAATCACGCGAAGATTCGTGGCTAGGTGAAGTTAGGCAAGCGATTGCGACAGGAAACTGGGAAGCGTTATCCAGTACGCGGATGAAAGCAATTAAAGACGAACTGTGTGTATACAATAATGTTGTGTTGCGGGAAACGAGAATTGTTGTACCTGAAAAGCTAAAGAAGCGAGTATTATCAATAGCGCATGAGGGACATCCTGGTATTGTTGCGATGAAGGATAGACTAAGGAGTAAAGTTTGGTGGGCAGGAATTGATAAAGACGCGGAAAACTTTGTAAAGACATGTGAGAGCTGCCAATAGTGCAAAAGACAGCCCATGTCTCGCCGTTGAAACCAAACGCGTTGCCAGATAGTTGGGAGTGTTTAGCGATGGATCTCCTTGGGCCTTTGCCATCTGGAGATTTCATATTTGTGATCATTGATTATTACAGCAAGTTCTATGAAATAGAGATAATGCAGTCAATTTACATCGACGCAATTATTAATAGGTTTAAAACATATATTCGCGAGATACGGTTATCCAAGCAGATTAATATCTGATAACGGAAAACAATTAGTGAGCGAAGAAGAAATGCGTGAATACACGTCGAGGTGCGGTATTAAACTTATTCATGTAGCGCCGTACTGGCCCCAAGCGAATGGGGAAGTCGAAAGACAAAATCGCAGTCTTCTTAAACGCATAAAGATTGCACAGCTCGAAAGAAAAAACTGGAAACAGGAGATATTAGCTTATCTGCTTATGTATCGCTCGTCTCCACAAGCATCGACAGGGTTTCGCCAGCGGAGCTAATGTTCGGTCGAAAATAAAAACTAAAATGCCAGAATTGCGGGAGATTAGAAATAATCTAGATGAAGCTATTAGAGATAGAGATGCGTGGAAAAAGCTTAAAGTAAAGAGCGATATGATTTGCGAAACAACGTAAGAGAAGTGAGTTGAAATTAGGTGATACGGTTCTACTAAAAGCGATAAAGCGGGATAAATTAAGTCCAGAGTATGAAAGCGTTAAGTATAAGGTAGTTGAGCGAGCCGGGACAATGTAACGATTAAAATGCGGATGGGAGAATGTTTAAACGAAATGTAGCGCATTGCACAGAAGTTTAATCGTGCAGCGCTAGCGAATGACGATGATGTTGAGATATATCGGAGCAAAATGTCAAAGTAAAAACCGAATCGGAATCGCAGGATGATCCTGTTCTTGTAACGAAGCCAGAACTAAGTGCTGATCTCAGTGTAACGCAAGGTAGGCCGGTACGAGACAGAAGCTGCCAAATCGCTTAAAGGATTATGTGCTAGAGTAGGTTTCAAGCAAGGTGCCAATTGTATGATTATTACCAAAGTTTTTATACGTCGTGAGTCATGCAAATATGTACAACGGCAATATAGTTTGTAAGGTAAGCGTTTATTCTGAGAAAAGGGAGGATGTTACGTATGTTAAGCCTTAAATGTATGTGAGCCAATGAGCGTGAGATGGCGTTGTGAGCGTAACAGAATGCCAGCATTAACGTACGGGACAGCAAACAGTAAAGGTGCGAATAAACAGCGAGTATTCAATTACGTGTGTATTCTTATTGAGTTAACCCGGCTATCCCAAGTATAACAACGTCCAGGTCGGTAAGATGAACGCGTCGGTTAGCGACGTACATACGGTCGTCTCATGTACTTCGAGCTGTTTGGAACCAAAATGGC